>JAULAV010001901.1:0-25008 GCA_030789695.1 Scilla litardierei | reverse complement strand
CAAGAAATTATTTCCCAAAATAAATGTATCCCAGAGATAATCGTCAACATAAGATGGACAAATAATAAAAGGGTGACGAATACTCCCTGAGAATGGGTCGCTATCCTCTGTACTAGCGATGACCAAATCCTCGCTCTCTATGAGAAGTGGCTCTCCAGGTGGTGACACACCACAACATACCTCAAGGGAAGTAGATCCTGTGTCCTACGAGAGATATGGTGTGTCAAATATACATGAGTCTAAAGAAATAGGAAGTGAAAAGAGAGACTCAAAAGTGGAGTGAGAGTAAGTATGAAAATCTCACTGAATAGGGGCGATATGCTCAAGTAGATGCTCAGCCACAGGAGAAGTGGAGCGTGACGGTAGAGGCAGATGTGGCTCAGGCTCCATGAAGTGGACGATCGTATCCAAGCCCTCATGCACATCCTCCTTGACGGTATGCATAAGCTCTGTAGTCTCCTCGGTGCTCTCGTAGGACTCATGCGGGTATCCAAATCGAGATAAAAAGTCTCTCCCACAGATCCTAGAGAAGTCTCCCCATCCTCACTATCATCATCAAAAAATGCTTCGTCATCCAAGTGGTAGTGATGGAAAAATGGGGTGTCGGCATGAGATGTGTCTGTGGTGGCCGAAGGCATGGTGGTCTCAACCATGAAAGTGGGTTTATCCTCTCCTTCGTCCCCTCTCATTGGTGTAGGCTCGGTGATTGGTGCCATCAAGTTTTGTAAGAATTGGCTTTGGTTAAACATGGCACTTTCAAGGAGAGACACGAGGCTTGATTCTTCTTGTGTTGGTGGAGGGATATAAGGTTGAGGAAATGGATGGGAGGTGTTTGGGCAATGGTTGTGGGAAAATGTTTGGCTTTGGTGTTAGGGGAGGCTCTCAAGCGTAAATGGGCAATCATAATACATGTGCCCTGCCATCCCACAAGTCTCACAAACCACAATTGAATAAGGATCGTATCCTCCCATCTGAGCATCGAAATTTGATCTCCATATGGTTACACCAAAGATACCTGGACAACAAAAATAAGAGAACTAGAGAGGAGCGTCAATAGTACAAGAGAATAACAATAAGATAATATAATGGCGGGGGAAAAATTTCTCGGTTATTGTATTTGTTTTTTTATGTGTAGTCTAACGAACCCAAGCTAAGATAATATCAAACCGAATGCATCCCCGGCAATGGCGTCAAAAACTTGACCGGCGCCCCGTTTACGGTTTGGGTGCGGTGTCGTTTTACCGCAAGTGCACGGTTAGTGTAGGGTGTGGGTATGTCAAACTCAGGGAGGTGGATGGCTTGAATGGCTACTAGCTTCGCCTAGGTTGTGTGCTAGCTACGTGGATAGTGTGGGAGGAAGTGTAGAAATAAAAGAAAGAAATAAAAAGACACGAAATGAATCCCCGCTAACACAGGCTAGAGCATTCATGATACTTGGCATTTGACTTGACCCAGGGTGAGACATTGCCCCAAAAGGTGGTACCTAGCGCCCATGGCCCGATATTCCGGTCGGTGCCTAGTACGCTAGGCCTACCTGGTTCTGGACGGTGGGCATTCACATGTCCATTAACACCTTCCGCAACTGGGAGCATTAAGGCCACAATGATAACTCCCAACACTTCGTCCAAGCCGTTCCCACGCGCGAGGACTCAATGTCTACACTAGGGGTGTGAGCTGTGGCTAGGGAGTCAACCGCCAAGTTTATTCCCCCTTGGCCCGACGGTCAGAGGCGGTCTTTTTCCCGCCAATGACAATGAAACACCCCCGCGTAAACCTAATGGCCAAATAGGTCGAATGTGATTTCTAGCAATACATCAAAGCGGATCTTGACTGGACAAGACACCGGAACCCAATCCCCAACACAACTAGTGTGTTGCCGTATGAATTGGACCCAGATTGCTAGAAATCCCCTTTGACACAATTCATGAAACACATGCCATGCAATCAAGTCAAACCTAGTTTTCCAAGCATCAATCCTACCCTAACCCGTATTAAGGTTCATCAAGAGCTACTCAATGGTGAAGACCATAAAAGAAAGCAATAAAAATGAAAAACACACATTCACCATTGAGCAAAATGAAAACAATACAAAACAGTGGAAAATAAGAGAAAGAAATACTTATCTTGAGTTTGAATCTTCAATCCAATACAAGATTTATTGATCAAAAGACCTAACCTAAACTAACCTAAGCCCCCCAGCAAAGGGGCTGAAAAAGCCCTAAAAACTGAAGAAGATCCCCTTTGAGTCGGCCAAACTCATGTATTTATAGCCCCCCTTTGAAACCCTAATGGTTCGGGTCCAAACCCGCAGAAAAATCGCCACCCGATCGGTGAGTCAACCGATCGGGTGAGAGCTTTGAAGATTTTCAACCGGGCGCTGAGGCAAGCGGGTGGAGTGACCGGGTCGTCGTTCGAGGAATTGCAGCTACAGGTGAACCGATCGGGTGATATTTCACCCGATCGGTTGGAATTCAGTGCAATTAGACTGGGAGTTCTGTCGGTTCACCCGATCCCCGAACCGATCGGGTGAGCTGCTGCTCTTCTTTAGTCTCCGTCCGGGTAGGATACGCGTGCATCAACCGATCGGGTGGCTGTGTCCACCCGATCGGTTGAGGGCTGAAATATAGCAGTCTTCATCGTTTGGCCCTCTGGATCACGCGTGACTCCTCCTGTTGCTCCGGGGACTCATGATATCGTCGTTTTATGTTCCCTACGCTGGTAAACTCCTGCAAACACACAAAAACATGAAAAAGTGAAAGAAAACTAGAAATCACAAGAGAAAGGGTACAGAACGACGGAAAACAGTGGAAAATCACAAAGAATACGTGCGTGAATATATGAAATATAAACGCACGTCAGCAAGTACTATAAGTGAGATCATCCGCAAATGTATCTCCTCCTTCCATCTATCTGAATGAATGTGTTGAAAAAGAAGGAACAAATCATTCTTATCTTTATTCCCTTAATAGATTCACTCGGGATGAGGGAAACTTCATTGGCTGAACGTCTCGACGGTAGACCGCAAGACTAGGGAGCAAACCCCCTAGCGGGTTGTCTGCACAATCGGCTGGTAAGTTGGGGGTAATCCCCCCGACCAGCTAGTTAGGAGGATCGATCGTAAGGCTGGGGGAAACTCCCCCAGCGGGTCGGTCATAGGGCCGACCGTAAGGCTGGGGGCAATTCCCCCAGCGGGTGATCCTAACGATCAGTTATAAGACTGGGGGTCACACCCTTAGCAGACTGACCGACCCAACCGACTGTAAGGCTGTGGGCAACTCCCCCAGCATGTCGGCATGTCGGTCGGCCGTAAGCCTGAGGGATAGCTCCCTCAGCTGGCCGACCGACCCAACCCACCGTGGGCTGGGGGAAACTTCCTCAGGAGGCTGGTCATCCAATCGCTAGTAGGACCCAAAACAGGAAACTCCCCGAGGGAGAGGATGAGCAATCGCAAGCAAAAAATGGAACTTCATTTCCAAACAAAAGGGGGGGGGGGGGCGTGTTACACAAAAGGCTGAGCGTGGGTTTGCAAAAAATGACAAGGCTAAAGGACTAAGACCCCGCTCCCTCGCCTGCGCCCAGAGACCCTTCGGGAGCACCGACTGACTGCTCAGGGGGTCCATCCCGCACCTCTTCCTCATCTTCAGAATCCAATCGGAGCTCCTCAAAATTGATCCCCGAGGGCGGGAATTTTTGCTGGATCTCGGACTGGCAGCAGGCGAATCCCCTCTCAAACCCCTCGAACATCGCCCTGGACTCAAAAGACATGGCATACTCCTCCACGGCGTCACAGGCAATCCACTCCGGATCCATCGCACCCAACTCTTGAATCCGACCCTCGAGGACGGAGACCTGGCGCTGATGCTCCGCCTGCTCCTTTTCGGCCTCTCTGGAGCTCGTGTTGAGCTTGGCCAGTAGAACCAGTTCCTTCTTCTCTGCCACCTCCAGGAGGCCCATGAACTCCATGGTGTCGGCCATGACAACAGGATCGATGTCCCTGCCTGCTTCGGCGGCTGCTTCGACAACCTCCATAAGCTCGGCAATCCGATCCCCGTCCTTTGCCTTCTCGACTAAGGCCAGTGCCTTCTCCAGCTCCGACTTCTCCAAGTCAATGGAGAGCTCGGCCACCTGAGTCTCTAGAGACTTAATGCGTGCCTCGACTAATTGGCTCGCCTCTTTTGTAGGCGGTGTCTGCGATGGCGGCCCTGCAGCGACACCCCCCGGTGGCTCTGGTCAAGGCGTCTCTCGAGAGGAGGAGGGCCAAACTTAATGAGGCAAAGGAGAAGCTGCAAGAAACGGACGAGGAGCTGGGTCGGGTCATAATGATTTGTGATGCTCAGAAGGAGCTCATCGGATACTTGGAGGCAAAGGTGGCCACGCAAGCTTGTCAGCTCCAGGAAGAAGAGGGTAGGCATGCTGACCTTCTGAAGAGGCATTCTGAGGAGATGGACAGTAAGAAGCATGTGATCGACCATCAACAGGAGGTGATTGTCGACCTGAAGAAAGTAATCGAGACGGGGAAAATGGAGAAGGATGTCTTGAAGAAGCAGGTAGATGAGAAGGGAAGGATTGACCAGGGCATGATGGACGCCACTATCCATCGCTATCTGGACGAGGAGCTCATCCCGTTGCTGTAGGAAACGAGGGAGGCAGGCATCGAGGAGGGGATGATTAAGATGAAGGCCCAGCTGGCGAACTTGCATCCCTCGCTTATGGCCGACTTCCCCAAGCTGGATGTGCCCCTAACTGAGGAGGTGGAATCAGACGATCAGACCGGGGTTGGCGGTTCGGTGGACAACCTAGACGAGATGCAGGCTCCGGGGGGCAGTGACCAGTGGTGAAGAGGCTGAGCCAGAGAGCTTTTAGTGTAGGGAAAATTTTGTATAGCCGGCTATTGGCCGAGCTTGGTGTCGCGATGTGTTTTTGATTTGCTGGGTTATAAAAAAGTTAGATAAATGAAATGCTCTTTGCTTTCCTTACTCTTTGTTTTCCTTGTTGGTTGCACGGTTGACATTCTTGCCTTAGTATGAATGTTCCCAACAGTCTCTTTAGGACGAGAGTTTGGTCGAGGAGAAGGAGAAAGTTGTAATGTTGTTAGTTCGCCTGAGGTCAAGATGCGGTCTCCTAACGAGGGTCGAGAGTGAGCTTTAGATTTTTTGGCACTCCTTCTAAATGCCGAACTGAAAGTTTTAGTTTGCATCGCTAGCTCAGTGGGTGCATGGGCGGTAGTCCGGTCTGAGCGCTTGGAAAGGGTGGCAAGTTATTTCGAAAGACCCGCCCGTCGTTTCGTTGCCGTCATTTCGAATTAAAGGCGGGAGGGCATCGAAGCATCCCGACCGTTCCTCGGGCGACGCGTGGGGGATGTGACCGCGGATGTCAGGCGAAACGTTAGATGGCCTGGATCTACGACATGTGGCAGGACTCGTGCGACTGAGATCGGTAGGTGATTTCTATAAATAGGAATGAGGGGATAGAGAAAGAGTTTCTCACTTCTGAACTTTCTTAGAGCTCTCGCCTTCGCCTAAATTCCCGGTCGTCGTAGCCGCCGCAGTCGTCGCCGGAGCTCATGCCACCATCCCAACGTCATTTTTCAACAGATTCAATATGTATACTTCTTTTCTTTTTATCTGAGATGTTTTCTTCAGTCTCATCCCGGTCGTCGGAGTCGACGGATGTTGAAGAGAGGGTCTGTGGCGGAGGGTCGACGGAAAGCTCTGCAACAGAAACGATGGAGGTAGGGGGAAGAATCGTCGGTGAGTTAGGGCCATGATAAGAGTGGGTCGGTTGTTGGGACCACTGCTCGGCCGTCCACTGTGGGCAGCAGGATCCCGAGGAAGGGGAAGGGGCCCCTGGAATCAAAGGTGAGATCGTCCGTGAGGGCCATTGTAACCATTGTAGAGGTCAGGGATGTTCCTACCGAGATAACGAGTCAGATGTCGTTAGCACAGACAGTCGTCATTCTCGGTATGCATGCAAAGTACCTCAGGCTGCCCTACGTAGTCTGCTTGTCGACCGCTTCGGAACGGGTGTGTTTCGCGAAAGACGGTGAGCTTAGGGTCTATGTGGCTTGCTTCCAACAAGGGTTGCAATTCCCTCTTCACCCCCAATACCTCAAGATATTGAACTTCCTTAGGCTGCCACTCTTCCAGCTAATGCCGAACTCCATCAGCGTGATCGTGGGGTTTCTCGTTCTTTACGCGAGGAATAACGTTAGTCCATCCCTCCCTCTGTTCCGCTACTTCTTCATGGTCAAGAGGTTGAGGTCGTACTACTACTTATCGGTGAGGAAGAGCCATCCCCTCATCCGAGGCTTGTTAGGGAAGATTAAGGGCTGGAGGGAGTCGTTCATGTTCATCTCCATGCCCACCGACATAATGTTGAAGTCGGACTGGGTCGCGCTTAACCCCGAGGCGAGGAAAGGAGTTTGTCTGAATGAGGTGGAGGCAGAGTGGGCAAGGTTCTTATAGGCAATCCCCACCGAGGGCAGGCAGTACACTCAGCTCGCTCATAAGGAGATGATAGTCCAATACCTATGGCCCGAAGGTAAGCCCAGTATAATGGCTGCCATTTCAAATTCGCTCACCATGATCTCCCTCTCTTTTGCAGATACGACGATGAGTCTGTCCTTCGAGGAGCTGGAGAAGATGGCGGATGAACAAGTGGCCCCGCAGTCCGCTCGTGGTGACAAGAAGAGGTCACGAGAGGGACGGTCGTCCAAGAAGGTGGAGAAGCTCAGCCAGACGAAGAAAACAAGGGTGGAGGAGATTCCGACAACTCCCAGTCTGCAGGAGGCAATCATAGGTGCCGGGCCCCCGACCATCATTCTCGAAGCTACGGAGGACGAGCAAAGCGCTTCGGTAGTTCAGACTTCCTAAAGCGACGGGTCGCATCCACGGCCACCCAAACAAGTAGTGGCTTTCGCCAAGTTCTCGGCCCTCCCTGGGGTTCCACTGGGTTTAGCTCGTCGGATCTGTCGGCTGCCGGGAAGTCGTGACCTTATGGTTACCCCAGTTTGCGCTGGAGAAGCCCGCCCACCCGAGCTACGAGGTGATGCTGGCGGTGTTTCGATCGAAGAAGACCGAGGGCGATGGTTTGCCAGCGGACGCTCTCTTGAGGGCGACGTACCCGGTTGGGAAGGACGAGTCGGTCTTTGATGAGACCGATGTGGCGGCGAGACTAGCCGAGAACTACCAACTGCCCCGGGATCAGGAGTCCCTGTCGCACGTTGGGGCGGAGCGGCTGTGCGCCACCGCGACATGGCATCTCATGCAGGTTCGTTGACGGGCTATTTTGTAGATCTTTGTTTTCTGCTCTATAGAGTTCAAAATTTTCTTGTTCGGGTGTACAGGCCGGTGCCATGATGATAGCCTTGTAGCGCCATACCCCAGTTATCAAGAAAACCAAGGCCGTGATTGCGAAGAAGCAGGCGGAGCTCGTCCGAGAGAAGTCTCAGCACGCAAAGCTGAAGGAGTCGTACGCTACTCAGCAAACGTCGATACAGGAGTATGAGGCGTATGTGTCAGAGCTCAAGGGAAAGGTCGCAGACAGACTAACTCACCAGGCTGAGCTTGAGGGCGGGTTAAAGAAGGAAAAGGCACGGATGGGCGACCTGGAGTCGCAAGTGAGGGCTGCCAAGGAGGAGTTGGCGATGAGGATGGAGGAGTTCTAAGAGTACCAAACGAAGGTGATCGTTCCCCTGCTGGCCAATGTGAAGAGGAAGGCGCGGTCAACGGGATGGGAGGTGCGCCTCCATAGGATCATGGAAAGGGCTGGGACATGTTATCCTTCACTGGGGGTGGACTTTGAGGTGTTGGTGGCCTCGAAGGAAGAGGAGGATGAGTGAGAGGGAGAGGAGGAAGGGGAGCAAGAGGAACAAGAGGGGACCGCGCTGGTCGACACGCCGATCAATGCTGAGGGGCCAGGTGCCAAGGAACATTCGGCGGGCGGCGATCCAAAGGACGGCCCGGAGGATGGCGACCAGGCAGACTCGTAGATGCCCTCTGGGGATTCCCGGACTTAGGGTCTTCTTCTTATCTTTTTTTGGATGGGGGGCGGGGCGACCTAGGGGTCAATTTTGTAAGGTCGCCCCCTTGATATGTGTAACAAGTTTTGCCACGGCTGTTGAATGAAACATACTTTTGCTATCTGGTGTTGCCTGGGTTTTCTTGCATAATTGAAATAAAGCTAAAGTGACAATAAGAGACGACAAGTTGCACTTGAGTGGGGAGCGAGCATGTAGCTCGGCCCGTGCCCTTTTTCGGTTTGGGTGGCAGAGCTCCGTAAGTTCGCCCCAGAGTTAGGCGGAATTCATAGACAAGTAAATTTTTCCACACAGATGGAATTCGGTAATTCACTTGGGAGGGTCTTTTCTTTTAACATTTACAAAACCACTGATAGTGGTTGAGCGAGCACGAAGCCGTATGTGGATGGGCTAGCGTGCCGTTCTACTTTGCTGTAAGCCTCTTGCGGTGAGCGAGCTGCGGTTTTAGGTGTGGCCTTCCTTCTCTATCGGTACTTGTTGCGTCCTCGTTTGCCTCCTCGATGATGATGGGTTGCTTGGCCTCTTCTGGAAGTTCCTCAGGCTCGGTAAGCAACACTGGGAGAGGAGGAGCCAGGGGCAGACCGTTGGAGGGCATATGGACCCGTTCTTCGGGAACGGGGTGCCTAATGGCATGATTTGGGGTGGCGACGCCTCCCCGGAGGTGGAGGTCATCACGGAACGGGCGCTGGAAGGAAGGAACGGTCTGCTGTAGGTCCCTTGGTGCAAGTTGTCCAAGGAAGGTTGAGGAGTGGAAGGCGGGCCATCCTATGCGTAAGAGGAATAACTCATCGGTGATCCGCTTGTAAGAGGAGTAACTCGTCGGAAAGGCGTGGTCTGTTGTCAACCGAGGGCCTATCCAACGATTAGGCCAACGTGGGATTCTTTTTGAGAGGGGAGGATGTCTAGGGCGGTTGATGTATCCATATTTTACACTATTTTCATATCATTATTCCATTGCATCTCATGCCATTTTCGCATCCAAATCCCTCATTTTATTACGATATTGTATTTCTGACGATATTTCCGAGTTTCGCAGGGTTTTGTCAGTTTTCAGGGATTTTGGAGCGATTTGGGACCCCACTTGGGTATGGACACATCCGACGTGCTCGTAAGCTTATTGGCGGGGTTCTGGAGGAGTTCGCCACACTTCTAGAGCCATCAAAGGAGAAGAGAGAGAGAGAGAGAGAGCAGAGAGAGACAGCCCCAGGAGCTTCTGCAGCATTTTCCCAGAAAATGCTCGGTCCGAGCAGCTCAGCTGCTCGACTGAGCCATATCAGATTGATGAGAGAGCTGACACGGGATGACTCGGACGGAGCAGCTCATCTGCTCGGTCGAGTAGCCTAGTTTCCACAGCTGAAGCGACGCGCCCGAGCAGCTGACCGAGTCTATGCCTACTCGGACCGAGCAAGACGCTGCTCGATGCGGGTAGGTTGAGCAGCAACTGGGATTATTTTTTGTAGTGCTTGTTTAAGCAGCTTCTCTGCTTGCCCCGAGCCACTGAATGAGCAGCCTGTTGCTCGACCAAGTAGCCTACTAAGTCGGCAACCCCAAGGTCATTTTTGGAAAGTTTTGAAAGATCGCGATGCGTGCGATCTCAGGGCACGGAAGGCTCGCAGAGCTGGGGCGACTGAGGAGGGCGTCCATTAGGGAATTTGGAGGAGAGTTTTTGAGGAGAGCTTGGGTGATTTTCTGTAGAGATTTTCTTAGAGTAAATTTTGTAAGAAGAATTTGAGATCAAATACTTAAGGATTATTGCGTTATTTTGGATTATTCTTGCACTTGGAATTCTTTTATAAATTGCAGCTCTTTCCCTTTGCCTGCTGTAAGTCTTCTACTTGAATTATTTCATATCTAAGATGTCTCTTCCTCTGGAATCAATGATTTTATTCGTTATTATTGCGATGTGTGAGTAGATTCATTCTAGGATTGATGTGTTAGCCCTAGGACTCTAGGGGGAAAATGTAGATCTGGATCCCTACGTTGAATTGGGAATTTAGGGTTGTATTTCGGTTGATCCTACCGAATCCGTAGATGACCCATAGTGAGATCATGCCCACGGTTTGTGGAATTGATGTTCTTAAGGGGTATCTAAGGATTTGAATAGGAAAATCGGTGGATCCAATCAAGGCACGTGACCATATCCGGCTCACGCCTTGAGGGGACCCATCGACGAACTATACCACTATGTTGACGGCTATCGCCATTGCGTTAACGAGAGCCACCGAAATACCCTGCAATTCTAACCCACGAGAGTGGTGTGAATTGGGGGATTAATTCTCTAGCCCTAATGCAATGCAAGGATCCTATTCTAACATCGACCCCCAACGATCCTAGTGGTGATCCCAAAAGCCCTAGTTCCTTTTTATTAGCATTACAATAAACAACACCCCAACCAAACCTTTTACCCCGACAGCTATCTCACTTCTAGACTTAGAAATAAACTGAGAACCATTGACACTATCACATTTCCTATGGGATTCGACATCTTATATACTATAACTCGACACAGTCCGCTTGCGGATTGAGCCCGTGATTGTAGCCTAGGTGCCATACCACGTCTGGCGATCGTGACACCGCCAGGTGGAACCTTGGTGTAGGTTACGGGTGCGTCAAGTTTTTGATGCCGTTGCCGGGGATTTATCTCCGTATAATTCGCGCCATTACTAGGTTGATCTAGGGCTACATTCCAGACGCATCAAGTTTTTGGCGCCGTTGCCGGGGACGTCAATAGTGTTCCATCTCAGTTTGTTTTTATTTTGTGGAGTTTGCTAGCATTCCGATCATTTCTCACCTTACCATCATTTTTATTCTTTTTATTTATTGCGGTGCTACTGACGGTATTTCTTTGAGCTTTGTTGGTGCATGAACACCCGCTACAAAGGGTCTACTAGAGAGTTATTGTTCGATCCTGAGATCGAAAAGACAGCCAGGGCTTTGAGAGCCTATAGAGAAGTTCATCTCCATCCGCTCAGATGGGAGAGAATCCTCCTCCTCCTCCTCCTCGCACCGGGTCCATCAGAGACCACATGAAACCTACCTTTGGAAACAACTCCTCCATCCTCAGTCCGCAACTGACGGCGGCGAGTTTCGAGCTCAAGACGGGGTTGATCAATCTGATGTAGCAGGATCCCTTCCACGGGCATCCTCATGAAAATCCCAACCATCACATTGACTCCTTCCTGGCGAAGTGTGATACGTTCAAGGCAAAGGACGTCAATGATGATGCTGTGAAGCTGCGGCTTTTCCTGTTCACCTTAAGGGACAAAGCCTCCTATTGGCTCCGGGCCCACCCTCCCAACCATTTTACCATATGGGAGAAGATCGCGCTTGCTTTCATGGATAAGTTTTATCCACCCTCGAAGACGGTCCGGATCCATGGGGCCATTTCAAACTTCAAGCAGCTCCCACAGGAGTCATTTTACGAGGCTTGGGAGAGCTTCAAGGACCTCCAACACCAGTTTCCTCACCATGGGATCGAGCCCTGGGATTTGGTGCAGAGCTTCTACAACCGGCTCCAGCCTAGCACCAAGATGATTATCGATGCTGCGACACAGGGCGCCTTACTAGACAAGTGTCCTGAGGAGGCTATAGATCAGTTGGAGCACATGGCGGCCAACACTCAGTAGTGGAACAATGAACGGACCGTTGTGACCCGGACTCCTGAGGTCAAGGTCGCTAGCTGCTTGGATTCTCATATTGAGACCTTGTGCAAGCAAGTGGCCCGCATTGAGCAGCGCCTGGACTCCATCCCTGCTTCGCCCAGTACATCATATCATCTGGTTGAAGAATATGTAGATCCAGGATATATCCCTAGTGAGGGCCACTATGAGGGTGCTGAGACATCCGAGACCGTGCAGTACGTCCAAGGAGAGGGACGAAATCAGTGGCAGCATCCTACCACTAGGAATCACCCGGGGTTTCTTATGGAAACCCAAGTGGAGGGCTGCAACCTCCACAATTTTAGAGGCCCCCACCACCTCCTCCTCAGTAGCAGCATAGACAACATCAGGGCGGCTTTAGGCCATCTGGGCTTTACAGGCCGCCGTGATATCAGTTCAACCGGTCGCCTCAGCAGAATTTTACGCCGGCTCCGCCCAAGTCTAATCTTGAAGCCACACTGGAGACCTTCATGAGCGACCAGATCCGCTTCAATCAGGACACATCGAACCAATTCAATAATATCAATTGTTCGCTCGATGAACTGAGGGGGCAGATGTTGCAGCTGCTAAATAATCAAGGGAGATTGCCCTCCTATCCGGAGACTAACCCTAGAGCTCAAGCCAATGCCATGGTTTCAGTGACCACACGAGGAGGATGTGTGACTGACGCCGTCATGGTCCCGGTGCTTAATAAAGAGAAGATCACCAATGAAGAAGCTTTTGATGACAACGATAGAGTTGAGGCCATTGAAGGCCCTGTCACCATTGAGGAGAAAGCGGATGCACCTCCCGTCGTACCTAATACGACGTCACCACCTGTTGATGCATCTAAGGGCAAAGTCTCCAGACCTCCTCCTCCATACCCACAGAGGCTAGCCTTAGCCAAACTGGAGAAGAAGTACTCCAAGTTTATGGAGCTACTAAAGGGGATTCAGCTGAACATCCCGTTTATAGACGCCATCACCGAGATCCCGACCAATGCCAAATTTCTAAAGGATCTCATCATGGGAAAGAGGAGGCTCGAAGAAATAAAGCTATTGGAAGATTCCACCTCCGTTATCAGAAATCACCTCCTCTAGAAGCTGCCGGATCTGGGGAGCTTTACAGTGCCATGTTTCATCGACGGGATGCCAATCAGCAGAGTATTAATTGACTTGGGGGCTAGCATCAGTCTGATGCCCCTCTCCATCTTCAAAAGGCTTCAGACGGGAAGTGAGCTGGAACCAACGACCATGTCCATTCAGCTCGCCGATCATTCCATCACCTACCCGGTGGGAATAGCGAGGGACACCATCCTTCAAATACTTCCAGGGCTATGTGTTCCAGTCGAATTCATCATCATGGACATGCCTAAGGGATGGAGCTCTCAACTAATACTCGGCCGCCCCTTCATGATGACAGCCGGAGTTCTGATAGACGTCTGAGAAGGGACACACTCTCTCAACGTGGGGGCTATTGAAGCTGAATTTCGGCTACAAAAGCCGATGAGGGAGCGAGCCCATGTAGAAGGGGCCAGTTATCTGGAGCTTTTTGAAGAGGAATCAATCGAAGACTTTACTTCTGAAGGGGTCTTGAAGGACCCAATGAGGACAAGCATTGACGACGACGGCGACCCAATCTACAGCAAAGCGGTCGTCGCATATATCCAAGTGTTGGATGAGGAGTTTCTACATCGTTTATCAAATAATCAAGGACCGGAGACTATAAGCTATGTTGAGGAGAATCCTGAAGTATGCGGAAATCAAATGCCACCGGTTTGCACCACCCCGAAGATTGACGCGTGACCACCGTGCATGCCAAATGAGCATTGATATATTTGAGGGAGTCGAGCTCATGACTGAAAACGAGCGCTTATTGAGAGGCAACCCAATTTCGTTATTGAGAGGCAACCCAATTTCGTAGACTTTTGGTTTTCTTTTTCCTATTTTTGTTTTTCATTTCGTATTTTTAGACAAAACCACAAAAATCACAAAAATTTGATGAGTTCGTACTTTGTGTAGGACGGACAATTGGGGGTATGCATATGGACATTATAAATGGAAGGAAGCCGGAGGAGAGCAATAGATTTGAAGATTTGGAAAGAAAACCAAAGAAAAAGAAGGGGCACAAGAGGCACATGAGGCTCAGACCGATCAGCTTCACTGCTCGGTCGAGCAATGCAGACAAGGATATAAGGCCATTTCTGCTCGGCCCGAGTAGCCTTCCTGCTCGGTCCGAGTAGAAATCAACTCGGTCCGAGTACCTAACTGCTCGATCGAGTACTACAGGCTATCGAATTTGAGGAGGAAACATCACTCTGTCGAACCGGATAGAATATTATTGGCACGGCCCGAGTAGGATTCGACGCGGACGAGTAACAAGCTACTCGGTCGAGCAGATGAGGGAGTATTTCGCTTAAAATTTTTTTTCATCGACCCGGTCGAGCAACTTAGCTGCTCGGGCCGAGTCGGGTCGGGTTTCAAACCCAACCCATTTCTATTCTTTTTAATCTCACCGATAAAATTTTTTAACCCTAAACTAAAATTTTTTACCCACCCCCCCCGAAATTTCCCCCCGAGCCGACTTACCCCCACCTGCTCATTCAATCCCCCGCGCCGTCTCCTCCCTCACCGCCGCCCGATTCTGGTCAGCCCTCAAACCCCTCTCCCTCTCTTTCCCCCTCTCTATCTCCCCGCCACCTCCCCTCTCTTTCCCCCCTCTCCACCATACTAATTCGGCGGCACCGTTGGCGGTGGTGGTGCCGTCGGCAGCACTGTCGAACCCACCCCCCTCAAATCCCGACGACCCCCTTCAAACCCCCCACCGCCGCCTCTCCCTCTCCAATCGAACCCCCCCGTTTTAGTCGACGGCACTACCGACGGCGCCACCGACGACGACGACGACGACGCCCCATTCCCCCTAAACCCCCATCCTCTTTAAACCCCCCCAAACCACCGCCGTTTCCCCCTCTCTCTTAACGGCGACCGCGTTCGCCACCCAAATTCGTGCCCTAGGGCACAGAACGAGCAGCTAAGCTGCTCGTTCAGATCCCCAGACCGAGTAGCAAATCTCAGACTTAGCAGTATCATTGCTCGGTCCGAGTAACCCCATATCTGCGTATCACCCAGTTTTGATCGATTATCTGACGTTTTACCCGTTTCAAATTTTAGGTCCTCTCCACTGACGTCAGTATCAGCTTTGCCGACTAGCTTGGGGGATCTTTCATGCACTCGCATCGTGAGCATCGCTCGCGCTTACGGTATACTCGTTCCCTACTCTATTTTTTATACCGTATCATCATTTTGCACGCGACACGATGGTTCACACACGCGGTGCCACCACACCTCCCGTTCACGGGAAGAGGCCGTCGTTTGGTGACTCCTCTTCCCGACCCCAGTGTCATGCACGCATCACCACCACTACCTCCACTACCACCACAACGACTACCATAGCTCAGACCACCACCATCCCCATGACCACCACCCCTATCACGTCAGCTGTGATCCCCACCACCACAGACCCTATCCCTTCCACCGCTGCTTCCACCGTCTCTACCACATCACCCACACACCCCGCACCCACCAGGGACGACATCTCCGCATGTCTCCCGACTTATGGTATCACGTTTCGAGACACCGCACATCGAGAGTGCTTTTACAGGCTCTCCCAACGTCACCTCGTCCCTACCACGTTTCTAGACGTGCCCGCCCTTAGGTCCCTGGGACTCCTACAGGGAGTTCACCACCTGTACCGAGTGATCGGTTTCGACCGATTCCTCAGTGTACATGCTCCGACATACACCCACATAGCACTAGAGGGTCTCGGCTCCCTTGCTTTCACTCCGGCAGGTGACGGCATTACATTCCGCCTCCTAGATCATGACTGCACCGTCACATTTGCTATGATCCGGGAGTATTTTCACTTCCCTGCCGTCCCAGAGCCCAGACTAGCCTTTTTGCCCACATTTGACCTTGACTCTTTTGATGCTCGCTCCTTTTGGGAGCGTATTTCTGGACTCCCACAGTATCGCCCTAGCCGGGCGAAGGCATCATGCATTGTGCACCCATGCCTTCGCTACGCTCAGCGGCACCTCGCTTGCACCATTTTCTGCAGACCTGAGGTCAGGACCATATCCCTCCCCGAGCTTATCCATCTTATGGGTATGACTCGGCCTCTCTGTTTCCACCCTGACGGCTCTCTGCGACCATTCATGCTCTTTGACGCAGCCCACTGGCTGTGTCACCGACTTTACCAGACAGCCGTCAGCTACCACTCCACGGACATTTGCTGCGGTGGCTTCTTCACTATTTTTGCGAGGATGCTAGATATTCCCATCCCAGGCGACCTTCACCGTCCCCGGCCTAACAAGCTTGACCATTGGCATGCTCGAGCACATGCACATTATCCGACCACACGGTGTTCGTCACTGGCAGTATATAGTAGGCACCACCCATACTCCTCACATGATTCTACCCACCCCTCACCTGACGCACATTCCCACCGTTCAGCTTGACTGGATGATTCCTCAGGTCTTTCCATTTCCTCCCATTCACATTTTCGAGCCCCCTGGAGCACCGTTCGAGGCACCTGCCGATGACCCGGTCTCCCGCCCCCCAGTTTTCAAGCTCCTTGATATAGTGGCATTAGTTACCGGCCTACCTGCCCCACCAGCTCACCCATCAGTTCCTGGAGCCGCCCCTTCCACCACTTCTATTTCTGCCATATCTACATCTGCCGAGTCCTCGGGGACTGTCTTCACTTCCTGCCCCGAGACTCAGATTTCTTCCATCTCTGCATCGGTGCCGGAGGGCACCTATATACATTTTGTTGATGCACCTATAGATCTTGACTCTCCCATCCACGATCCTTCCCCCACGCTCCCACCTCTCTTGGACCTTATTTCTTCAGTCCCTATCTCGTTAGGTCCCCACATCCCACCATCTGGCACCACCCCCCGCTTTCGTCGCCATTTTTACCGACAGCGTGTCGACGTCTGTCTTCACTTCTGTGTCGGCTACAACTCTTTCTTCACCCATCTCTGACCCACTTACGAGATCACCCTCTCCTACTTTACATGCTCGACACCATGCATCAGTTGCACATGGCTGCTTCATGAGAGTGGTACTTCACAGACGTTTTCCTCGCTCTCCACCCGACTCTCGTACTCCCGACGATCACTGTACCGTGTTAGAGGAGTTGACTTCCCGCTTACAATGGGATTTCGATGACTTTTTACTCGCGACGGCGACACACAGATCCATAGTCGAGTCAGATCTTACCTCCATCATAGACATGCTCCGCCACCGTGGCCCACCCACTGTTATACTTGCACTAGATCCTCCTCCCAGGCCAGGCACTGTGACACACTCTGCACCACTCAGTGCTTCACTTCCTCAGGCTTCTGTAGAGCCTGTTTCTACTACTTTTGAGTTGTCAGTCACACTAGATCCACTTTCTGCCCTGGTTTTGCATTCAGCTGAGCCGTCCACTGCCACCGTCGATATCACTGCCAGCCCACCCCATGAGTTCCAGCCGGACCTTCCACCCACCACCCCTGGTCCATAGTAGAGGGACCCATCACCACCCCAAGAGGGTGGTGCCTCTGCTTGATGTAGTCCTTACCCACTTTGCCTCCCATATATATTTTGTGCCCATCTGTCTCTTCGGGGCCCTACTTTACATAGCTTCGGGCAGGCCCGCACTCATGCATCATATCCCATTTTGCATTGCAGCATTTCATGTTTTTATTTATTCCTTTTTGCGCGTTTTTGTTTATTTTATTTTTATTTTACCCCCCCACCCACCTCACCCTCTAGCATCATCTCCCGCTCACGAGCGATTTCTTAGCAGTGAGGACACTGCTAGGTTTAGCTTGGGGGATGAGCGCTATCGCTTTATTTTTGATTTTTTCTTTACACTTTCTTTCCTTATTTTAGTTTTTATTTCACGTTTCCACCGTTTTCGCCCCATTTTTTCTTTTTTCTCATTTTTGCATCATATTTTCCATTTTTCCCCATGCATGCATCGCTTTTTCCGTATTTTCCTTTTCCCCGCTTCTTTTTCTTTATTTGCTGAGGATGGTCCGCATGATAATATCTCTCTTGGCCTTATTAGTTTTTCACAATGCTCATTCTCGATGACGTGCTATTAGGATGAATTTCAACTTTACTATTTATATGCATGCATTTCTTTTGATGATCTATCTGATTTAATACTTAAAATGAATTGAAAATCGAATGCATGAATTAGTATATAGTATAATCTACATTGGAAAACGCACCTAGGTTCATGCATCACTAGAACACTTGGAGCATCGGTTTTCTTATCTCAGTCACTTCTGGTTGCATGCCTGCTGATATTGTGATTACTACTGCATGTCTTTTTCAGTATTCATTTAGAGAAGTGAAAATATCCATGCTATATATGAGTTTAGTTAAGGTTTTATTTTATCAAACTGTTGTGCACCCTCTTATGAGTGAACCGAGAGTCCTACTATTTTCCTTCTCAACATATCTATTTATATCTCTACATATCAGTTGGTTACACCCCCATAGCTAGCTTTACCGCATCTTACTTCCCAAAACCCAAAAAGAAAAATTATAGCTTCTAATTGAAGAAAAAAATGTGTATTAAATTCATATTTGAAAAATAAAAAAAAGAAAAAAAGAAAGAAAATGAATAAATATTTTTTTATTTCATTTTATTAGAAGCTATTATTTATTATGGGAAGAAAAACAAAAATTCCATATCATATTCTTAGATGCGACGCCTCAAGCTAAGCTTGGGGGTAAACCAACTGATTACACGAGTGAGCATAACATTAGAGTGGAGACGGTGCACATCAGGGAGATTTAATAACGCCTAAACTTTATGAAATTCTTTAGTTTTGGAGATTTTTCAAGTATCGAAATGAATATCTGAATGGCATGATTTTTCTATTCTCTATTGCATGTTGCGTGATTTCTTTATGCTCCTTGTGTATCTGTGATTGAAAAGGGCGTTGCCAACTCCTTTATACTAGACTCTAGGGATTACATGAGATTGATATGATTTGATGGTGTTATTTCAGTAGATCCCTATTCTTTGTTTACACTCATGCTGGTCATATGATGTGTAAAGCTAGAATTTGCCAGTAGCATGTTTGTTTATCATTCAGAGTATCATGATATACTATTTAGGCCTGAGATCTGACCGATCATCCTTAGCACTCTCCTCTCGCTTCTTTTTTTGTTTTTCCTTTTTTTCTATTTTCTATTTTCCTATTTTCTTTTTGTTTTCCTCGCGGCGTACTAATTATTCGTCTTCCTCGAGGACGAGTAAGAGGTAAGCTTGGGGGATTTTGATGTGTCCATATTTTACACTATTTTCATATCATTATTCCATTACATCTGATGCCATTTTCGCATCCAAATCCCTCATTTTACTACGATATTGTATTTCTGACGATATTTTCGAGTTTCGTATTGTTTTGTCAGTTTTCAGGGATTTTGGAGTGATTTGGGACCCCACTTGGGTATGGACACATTTGACGTACCTGTAAGCTTATTGGCGGGGCTCTGGAGGAGTTTGCCACACTTCTAGAGCCATCAGAGGAGGGGGGGGGGGGGAGAGAGAGAGAGAGAGAGAGAGAGAGAGAGAGAGAGAGAGAGAGAGAGAGAGAGAGAGACCCAGGAGCTTCTGCAGCATTTTCCCAGAAAATGCTTGGTCCGAGCAGCTCAGCTGCTCGACCGAGCCATATCAGATTGAGGAGAGAGCTGACACGGGATGACTCGGACCAAGCAGCTCATCTGCTCGGTCGAGTAGCCTAGTTTCCACAGCTGAAGCGACGCGCCCGAGTAGCTGGCCGAGTCTACGCCTACTTGGACCGAGCAAGACGCCGCTCGGTGCGGGTAGGCTGAGCAGCAACTAGGATTATTTTTTGTAGTGCTCGTTCGAGCAGCTTCTCTGCTCGCCCTGAGCTACTGAACGAGCAGCCTGTTGCTCGACTGAGTAGCCTACTTGGTCGGCAACCCCAAGGTCATTTTTGGAAAGTTTTGAAAGATCGCGATGCGCGCGATCTTGGGGCACGGAAGGCTCGCAGAGCTGGGGCGACTGAGGAGGGCTTCCATTAGGGAATTTGGAGGAGAGTTTTTGAGGAGAGCCTGGGCGATTTTCTGCAGAGATTTTCCTAGAGTAAATTTTGTAAGAAGAATTTGAGATCAAATACTTAAGGATTATTGTGTTATTTTGGATTATTCTTGCACTTGGAATTCTTTTATAAATTGCAGATCTTTCCCTTTGCCCGCTGTAAGTCTTCTACTTGAATTATTTCATATCTATGATGTCTCTTCCTCTGGAATCAATGATTTTATTCGTTATTATTGCGATGTGTGAGTAGATTCATTCTATGGTTGATGGGTTAGCCCTAGGACTCTAGGGGGAAAATGTAGATCTGGATCCCTACGTTGAATTGGAGATTTAGGGTAGTATTTCGGTTGATCCTACCGAATCCGTAGATGACCCGTACTGAGATCATGCCCACGGTCTATGGAATCGATGTGCTTAAGGGGTATCTAAGGATTTGAATAGGGAAATTGGTGGATCCAACCAAGGCACGTGACCATATCCGGCTCGCGCCTTGAGGGGACCCATCGACGAACTATACCACTATGTTGACGGCTACCGCCATTGCGTCAACGAGAACCACCGAAAAACCCCGCAATTCTAACCCACGAGAGTGGTATGAATTGGGGGATTAATTACCTAGCCCTAATGCAATGCGAGGATCCTATTCTAACATCGACCCCCCAACGATCCTAGTGGTGATCCCTAAAGTCCTAGTTCCTTTTTATTAGCATTACAACAAACAACACCCCAACCAAACCTTTTACCCCGACAGCTATCTCACTTCTAGACTTAGAAATAAACTGAGCACCATTGACATTATCACCGTCCCTATGGGATTCGAAATCTTATATACTATAACTCGACACCGTCCGCTTACGAATTAAGCCCGTGATTGTAGCCTAGGTGCCATACCACGCCTGGCGATCGTGACAATCCCAGGTGGAACCTAGGTGTAGGTTGCGGGTGCGTCAGCAGTCTGAAGGCAAAACGATCCTAACACCTCGGGTTTGTGAGGAGAGATCGAACACGGGGGCATCTCGCCCCTTTCATCCTTCATAGAAAGCGGACTAAAGCTTACGTGCACTTTCTTTTTTCTTTTTCCTCTTCCAAAAGAGAACGAGGGGAGTATTTATAGATGGTAAGAGTCGATAGCTTCTGATAGGCTGACGTGATGAGCTGGTGCTATGAGCTGGCTTGTCAGGATTAAGCCAGTCAAACCCACTTACGTCAAGCAAAGTGTCAGGTGTGAAGCGTCAGACCTGATCCTCTCGGGGGGCGCGTCCTTATTAATGGCAGGCTTCCAGAGTGTCCTTTTGTTATGATAAGTCGCATCAGGGGCGTACTTTCTCGGGACCGTGAGTTGACCGGAGGTTTTAGCCCTGCGTGAGGCCTGCCTTGGTTTGGGTGCCCCGGTCCGGGTGCCGGGGTGGGTCCTGGCCCGGGGTATGTCGCTTGAGGGGAGGAGCGAGCGCATATCTCGGTCTGTGCCCTTCTCTGGTTTGGGTGGCGAAGCTCCGTAAGCTTGCCTCTGAGTCTTTAATTAAAGGGGGAAGGGAGCCGTAGCTCGGCCCGTGCCCTTTTCTCCTGTTTGGGGGGCGAAGCTCCGTAAGCTTGCCCCGGAGTCTTTGAAAGGGCAAGTATGGGGCCGTCACCTACCCCGCAACCTCTATATTCGGACGGGTATTGGGCCGTTGCCTACCCTGCATTTGCCAGTCCGGTTTGGGTGGCGAGGATGGATCCTGCACCAGAGTCTTCACTTGAGGGGGGCAAGTGCGTAGCTTGGCACGTGCCCTTCTCCGGTTTGGGTGGCAAAGCTCCGTAAACTTGCCCTGGAGTCTTTAACTAGAGGGGGGAGGGAGCCGTAGCTGGCCCGTGCCCTTTTTCTCCGGTTTGGATGGCGAAGCTAAGTAAGCTTACCCTGGAGTCTTTGACTAGATGGGAGAGGGAACCGTAGCTCGGCCCGTGCCCTCTTTCTTCGGTTTGGGTGGCGAAGATTCGTAAGCTTGCCCCAGAGTCTTTGAGAGGACGGGTATGGGGCCGTCGCCTACCCCGCAACCTCCATATCCGGATGGGTATTGGGCTGTCGCCTACCCCGCATTTGCCACTCCGGTTTGGGTGGGGAGGACGGATCCTGTCCCGGAGTCTTCACTTGAGGAGGGAGGGAGCCATAGCTCGGCCCATGCCCTTTTTCTCCGGTTTGGGTAGCGAAGCTCCGTAAGCTTGCCCCAGAGTCATTGAGAGGACGGGTATGGGGCCGTCGCCTACCCTGCAACCTCTATATTCGGTTGAATATTGGGCCATCGTCTACCCCGCATTTGCCACTCCAGTTTGGCTGGCGAGGACGGATCCTGCCACAGAGTCTTCACTTGAGGGGAGAGGGAGCCGTAGCTCGGCCCAGGCCCTTTTTCTCCGGTTTGGGTGGTGAAGCTCCGTAAGCTTGCCCCGGAGTCTTTGAGAGGGCGGGTATGGGGCCGTCGCCTACACTACAACCTCTATATTCAGACGGGTATTGGGCCATCGCCTATCCCGTAATTTCCAGTCCGGTTTGGGTGGCGAGGACAGATCCTGCCCTGTAGTCTTTACTTGAGAGGGGGGGCGAGCACGTAGCTCGGCCCGTGCCTTTCTCCGGTTTGGGTGGCGAAGCTCCGTAAGCTTGCCCCGGAGTCTTTGACTAGATGGGGGAGGGAGCCGTAGCTGGCCCGTGCCCTTTTTCTCTGGTTTGGATGGCGAAGCTCAGTAAGCTTGCCCCAGAGTTTTTGACTAGAGGGGGCGAGGGAGCCGTAGCTCGGCCCGTGTCCTTTTTCTCCGGGTAGGCCGAGATACGGTTCCTTGGAGTCTTTAACTAGAGGGGGGAGGGAGCCGTAGCTGGCCCGTGCCCTTTTTCTCCGGTTTGGATGGCGAAGCTCAGTAAGCTTGCCCCAGAGTTTTTGACTAGAGGGGGCGAGGGAGCCATAGCTCGGCCCGTGTCCTTTTTCTCCGGTTTGGGCGGCGAAGCTCCGTAAGCTTGCCTTGGAGTCTTTGAGAGGGCGGGTATGGGGCCGTCGCCTACCCCACAATCTCTATATCCAGATGGGTATTGGGCCGTCGCCTACCCCGCATTTGCCACTCTGGTTTGGGTGGAGAGGACGGATCCTGCCCCGAAGTCTTCACTTGAGGGGGGATGGAGCCATAGCTCAGCCAGTGTCCTTTTTCTCCAGTGTGGGTGGCGAAGCTCCGTAAGCTTGCCCCGGAGTCTTTGAGAGGGCGGGTATGGGGCTGTCGGCTACCCCGTAAACTCTATATTCGGATCGGTATTGGGCCGTCGCCTACCCTGCATTTGCCACTCCGATTTGGGTGGCAAGGACGGATCCTGCCCCGGAGTATTCACTTGGGGAATGGAGCCGTAGCTCGGCATGTGCCCTTTTTCTCCGGTTTGGGTGGCAAAGCTGTTGGATATGGACGACATGAATACACCCATGATGGGATGTATGAGGGTATACGGACCTCAGATGTCGCGTGCACGAAAGCGTGCACGAAGGGAACCTTTTCTCGTGTGAAAAGGACCACTCGATAAGTGGAAAAAGCCACTCGATAAGTGGAAAAAGTCACTTTATACGTGCATAAAGGCACTTGATAAGTGAATGAAGAAGAGGATAAATGAATGTGCTAATATAGGCTAATAAGCTTATAATTGGTTATTTCCTACAATAACTACCCCTAAAGCCTATAAATAGGACCCAAGGGTAAGGCATTCATTCCACACTTTCCATGCCATAAGTTTGCATAAGGCATCTTATGTTCTTCTTCTCCCTTCCATTAAAAACCTCTTCTAGTTAGAGATTTAGGCGGTGAAACTCTGCTTCGATCCTCCGTGACGAAGTATCGACCGTTGTGGCAAATTCGAGGGCGAAGTTCCGAGATTACGGTGCCGCGTACGCAAGCATAAGTCTCGACTTTATTATTCGATCCTAACGTCCTTGTTTTGTCAGGATCCCACATTGGTATCAGAGCCATACGGGTTCGCCCCGGTCAAACCGCCGCCCCGTCGAACCGATGAACGAGGCGTTGTCTTTTTCACGAATGGGTATCCTACCATTATGGATATAGTACGAACGCTTCGTGACGGAGAGAACGCAGCGGTTGTTCTTTTCACGTTAGGGTCTCCTACCATTACGGATATGGCAGGAACTCTCCGTGACGGGAAGAACCGACCGTTCATATCGTCAAGCTCGCACTCTTCATGGATGCTGAGTCTCCATTCATAGGGAATGTGAACTCTCTTCATGTGAGCGTGTAGTTTACGAACTTTAAAGTATGTTATTTTTTCATTTTGGCACACGGCCATTAGAGAATAACTACTTTCTCGATGAACGGGTGCTTCATCGACGAACGGGTGCTTCATCGAAGAAGACGATGGTGGTTATTCCCATCGGAGAAGATGACTTTTGGTGCATGATCACCATGGCCAAATGGGCTATGGAGGCAATGCATCCCCCCTCCCCATGCAGAGGGGGTTGGCTACGGCCAATAACCACCACGGCCACCCTCCGACGGGGTGTGCGGCCAACCCCATGCAAGGGGGTGGCCGGCCATGGCCATATGGGCCATGGCCGGCCAAGTCCAAAGGGCCATGGCAGGCCACGGCCAGGCCGGCCCTGGCCGGCCACGGCCAGGCCAGAGCCGGCCTCTGGCCGAGGCCTGGCCAGGGCCAGGGGGGCCCTGGCCGGCCTCTGGCCGAGGCCAGAGGCCCTGGCCAGCCCTTGGCCAGCCTCGGCCAGGGCAGAGGCCCTGACCGGGGGGTGCCAGATCCTTGGTCGGTATTGGTCGACCAATCCGGGATTTTTGGTCGACCAATTCGGCGAGAGGCCTTGGTCGATGTAACACGAACATGCCGACTAGCCCATACGGGGCCAACGACAGTCGTATGCGGCAAAATTCTCCTATATGGGGGGAAGCGCCTGGATCCATACGGGAGCCGGCGACAATGGCTTGCAGAAAAATCCCCTCAAGGGGGATCCGACCTTGGCACGGATACGGAACAACCCCGGCAAATGGCCAAGAAGTGCCAAATATTTCACTAGTATCATAAGGGTACTGGATTGAAATATACTTTTTTGAAAAATACGTTTTCATACGTTTTGAAAAATACGTTTTCAAAAACGCTTTTCCGCTGCGAAGTACTATAAGAGTACTATCGTTTGATAAGTGAGGGGGAAATATTGAAGGATTGTTCTATATGGTGATTGG
>JAULAV010001900.1:0-24992 GCA_030789695.1 Scilla litardierei | reverse complement strand
TTCTGGATATGTTCTGCCTGTTGATTTTGCACCCCTCCTCCACACGTTTTGGTCACATTTTGCTCATACTTGTCTATATCATTTTGGGAGAGAGGAGGTACTTATGGGGACACTTATATTGCGCCATTTTGATCTATGCAGGCACCACTTGCATCTCTGCACACATCATTTGCATACCAATCTCATTTTCTTTTATTTGCATCCTAATCATGCATGTATCCTTACCCACCCACCCATATCCTTTTTCTCGGTGTGCCACACTTTGCACACTAAGGACACTGTGCAGTTTAACTTGGGGGAGTGAGTGTCTCACGCACTTTTCATTTTTCTTCACTTTTTCTTTTATTTTTCCCACCTTTCTTTATTTTACACTTATTTTCACCCACTTTTTCATATTTTTTTCTCATGCATCACGTTTTCTTACTTTTAGTGTGCTACATATATATGGTAGTTCTGATTTTTCTTTTATCCTTATTTCCTTTAGCCCTTTTTGCTAGAGATAAATTTTCTGTGATGATGATGACGTGGTATTAGCTTATCTTTATATGCATATTATCTTTTCATGCCATCGTTTTTATTTTAGATATCATATGCCATGCCTGCTATGCATTCGAGACAGTAACCCACACCTTTGTTATATGAATGTGAATGAAATTCTTCTATTAGCCGAGTCTGATGATTTATATTGTATACTCTTCATAGAAAACACACCAAGCTTCACGCATTGATTGCTTAAATTTTGAGTACTGCTTTGTTATCTTATATCACTTCTTATTGCATGAAAATTGTACACTTCACTTTCAGGTTGATTGAATATATGCTATGTTGATATAACTGGATTAGTTTACTTTCTGAGATCAAACTGAGTTGATTACATTACTCTGCTGAAAGTTGTCGTGCACATTCTATAGAGTGAACCGAGTGTTACATATTTTTCTTTCTCCACATATATTGAGCATTATTTCTATACTTATAATCAATGGTGAATCTCCCTTAGGCGAATCCTATATTGGCATATTTCCCTTGCTATAATATTCCATGCTCCAACCCCCAAAATCAAAAAGAAAAAATATTCATGTATATCTCTCTATCTTTTGATTTGGGATCACAGTTGTATATATTGATATGAAAAAAAAGAAAAAAAAGATAAAAAGAAAAGGAGAGAGAAAAAAGAGAAAAAGAAAAGAAAAGAGAAAAGAAGTTCATATATGATCCCATTTCATTTTCCTTTCTTTCTTCCCTCTTTTCTTTTTATTTCTTTGGAGCTTCGAAAATGGGGAATGGTCTTGTTGCTAGATTTGATGCCACCACGATTATAGATAAGCTTGGGGGAGAGAATCCAATGATGTGTGAGAGAGTGGCTACCCGACTATGCATGACAACCTAAGCTAGGTAATTTTCTATACTCAGGGAGATTGCTAAAAGTTTTACGAAATCCAGAAATTGAAACTTAGCATGCATTTCATGAAAACCACTCATTTCTATTCTTATCACTTCATATTGTGTGATACCTCTTATACTCCAAATAGAAAACGATCAATTGAAAAGTGTGTGGTCTATGATTATGTATATTACTTTAGATGCTTCAGACGATGCTAATTCTAGAATGATTTCATATTTCATATTTTTTTGATATTCTTGGGTTTCTATATTGAATGCATACTTATATGATCATAATATCGAGATAAAAATCTTTGGCATGTTTTTTATTCGTCGTATGCTATTTGAGTAAGCAAGCTCATGCCCAGAGTAAGTGATCTAGCACCTCCCTCTTTGTTTTCTTTTCTATCTTCTTTTTCCTTTTTCCTTATTTTTACCCGCTGGATTGACCTTTTACTTATCTTCCTCGAGGACGAGTAAGAGGTAAGCTTGGGGGATTTTGATCGCTCCTTATTTTACACCTTTTTTCTGCATGTTTTCATGTCATTTCGATCGCTCATATGGAGTTTTCCACGATTATTCGACAATATCGCGTTGCATTTCACTATTTCTTGTTTTTGTTGTATTTCAGGAGATATGGAGCGATCCGGAGAAAAAATGAGATCAAGTGATTTTCACGCACATCGGAGCGTCACCCACAGTATATTTGAGGAGTTATCAGCGCTAGAGGATGAGCAGAAGAGGAAGAAATTCAATAGAATCGACGAGGAGACGAGGAGGAGAAGAAAAGAGCCCATAAGCAGCTTACTCGGCCGAACAAAATGTCCACTCGGCCGGGTCAGAAGCTGTATTCGGCCGAGTGAAACAGATACGCACAGCAAAAATTCAAAGTTTCCTCGGCCGAGCAAGGAAGTCTACTCGGCCGAGTGAGAAAGCTCACTCGCCCGAGTAGAACATGGATTTTCAACCGAGAAAGGGCCAGGTAACTGGAAATTTTGAGAAGCCTACTCGGCTCAGTATGATTGCTTACTCGGCCGAGTAAAGAAGCATACTCACCCGAGTCAGCCAGAGAGACAGACCCCCGAAACCCCTAGATTCTCTGTTTTATTATTGGGTCTGTCACTCGGCCGAGTGACATTGTTACTCGGCCGAGTGACGCATTCCGACTGGTACACCGATTGCGAATTTGGGCTGCGCAGGGGCAATTCTGTCAGGGTTTTTTGGACGATTTTGGCTTGTATTTAAACCTAGTTTTATCCCTAGTTTTAGGAGAGACTTCTATTATTTTTTGACGGCTATTCTTTTGTGAAATCTCAGCTGGAGATCATAGGCGACAATTTTGGTTTGTTCTTTCTTGCTAAAAATCTTATTTTATGAATCGACTCTTTTTCTTTGCAATGAATTGTGCTTTGATCTATTGCTTTATTCCTGAGATTTCTATGATGATTTGTGAGTAGTTTAATTTTTTTAGGGCATGGGGATGAACCCTATGGACCCGATCTTTTGAATTGTGATGAATGAATAGAATTGTTGCTAGGATTGAAGAAAGGTTAGCTTTTGATTGATTTATTGCGAGTAGCTACGAATTTCCATCGATTGGAATTTGCAAGAGATTGGATCCCAATTGATGGGAAGGCCTAGATATTCGGCTTAGGTTTATAATTGAAATTCTCTAGATTTGGTTTGCAAGAGATTGGACCAAAGCTAGGATTTTTATTATAAATCTATACTAATATTTGTTTGCAAGAGATTGGACGAATACGAACTATCATAACCTAGATCGTAGCTCAATTTTGTGCACAAAAGTGGATTCGAGTTGCGATTGGAAGATGATGTCGATCTTCATGCTAGTGGCTTAAATTAGGGTTTGCACGAGAGTGGGCCTTAATCTAGGTTGCAATAGACCGGTAATAGCGCGAGAGCGTGAGCTTGGTTCTACATTAAGTTGCGACTAGTTCACCTACATTCAAGCCTTGCAACATTGATATTCATGATCCACAAGGATAAGAAACGTTCCGTAGTGGTGATTTCCTATCCCTAGACGCTTTTATTATATTGATATCTATTTGCTATTTGAACGATTGTGACATTACCATCCAAACTATTCTTATTCCATCGATAGCTAGGTAATCAAAGTAGGATACTGTCAATTGTCCTCCCTGAGTTCGATACCTGCTCGCCACTACGTCGTGCGCTTGCGATAAAACTACAGTTGTTTTTCGGGTGTATATCCGGGCGCAATCAAGGCCTGACGGGGCCTGAATGTGTAGAAGGAAGAAGGATGAGTAAGGTCTGAGTGGGTTGAGGCTGGGGTTGGGGCTGTGCAGGGTGAGGCTGGGGTCGGTGATGTGCAAGGTGAGGCTGGACCTGAGCACCCTGGGTAAAGTCAGGGTCAGGCGGAAATATCCACTGCACAACCACCTCGGCACCTAAACGAACTGGGTTCGGATCTATGGTGTAGGGGGTGTGATGGATCCCATAAAGCAAAATATACTTCTCGTCCTCAATGGCCTTGATCATATGCATGTTAGTCAGGATAGAGAGGTCTAGGGAAGTGGGGCCAGGAATGGGTGACATGGAGGTAGGGATCTTGAAAGGAAACATGAGGGAGCATGGCAATGATGGTGATGAACCATCCATAACAATTCTAGAGTGTATGCTGTTGAGGGTGTGGAAGAATCTCTTAGCCAACCAAGAGCCTACATGAATGAGGTATTGAGGTTGTGTAATATCGTCGTTATAAGTAAAGTGAGGTTGGGTTGTGCACCAGAGAAGGAAGAGCTCATCCTGTGAGACCTGGAATGACTCATACATACAAAATATGGAATTTGTAATAATGTGATGCACCAAGTGAAGGCATGGGTGAAAAATGCAAGAGGCCTTCACCCGGATGATAGGAAAAGGAGAAAGGTCGGTGATTTGTTCCCAGAAATTGTTCTGGTCATACTCATCAGGATATAGGGTGTTATGCAAGAAGGCGTCTGGATCAAAATCTTCGGGCCAAGAAAAGAGGGGCTTCAAGGAGTGTGTGGACATGACATAGTTCTTGTTCAATAAACGGAACGAGAACCCCGATGGTTGATGTCTAAGAGAGCTAAGAAACTCTAATGTGAGTCTCTTGTAAGTGCAGGCCTCGCAAGCTAGAAACCCCTCCCAACCAATGTTATAAAGGAGTTTCGTGACACCCTCAACGAGTCCTAGAGAGTCGAGAGTGGGTACGCTTGGTAATTTTTTTGGGAATGATGACTCGTTAGGATATGGGCATGTATGTGTCGCATTGATGTTCATCAATAAATATGATCCCTAGGGTGTCTATTTATGGAGGAGCCATAGGTGGTGCTACTGGTGCATCTGCCCCAGTAGCTACTGCAGTAGCCTCAGAAAAAGTCAATGTGCACTGACGCGTTCTTCTAGCTCGGGGTGTCCTTGCACGTGAGGGTGCAAGACACTTTTTGCGCTCTCTTGGAGGCATTGAGAATGTGATGGGGTTGTGATATAGGAGTGTGCATGCCAACAAGTGTGCAAAGTTATGAGACTCATGTAATTTAGTGAATTCAGCGAGCAATTTTGAAATTTTACAGAAAAGGAAAGAGTTTACCCAAGTGAAGATGGTCTTCGCTGAAGTTTCTATTGACCAAGCCCTTGTAGAAGTCCTCAAGCTTCCCCCAAACTTCAGCAATTGATTCCAAGTCCTCACGTCGATTGAACTTCCAGGAAAATCCCCAAAATGATCGCATTTAGGGTTTGGGTACCGCTCATTTCAAGTGGAATCGGTGGTGAGGAATGAGATTGAGGGTGGAGGAGGTTTAACGAGGTGATTTGGGGGGAGAGAGATTTGGTCAGTCAGAGTTGGTCGGAGGTAAAGAAGATGAAGAGAGGAAGTTGAAACTATGGGGGATTTTGAGTGTGAACGATCGAGTTACGGGTTTTGGGTTTATATAGGCAAGCGACGCGACCGTACGAAATGGTCACGTCGTTTAAGATGTAACTGCATCGACTGAAGAGTAAAGGACCAAGGGATTTTATATACGATGCAGTCAATTCGACACCGTCACATCGACGGCATATCGACTGCATCATATCGAAAAATTTGTGCCCCAAAAGTCGAAACAACGTGTTCGTTTCAAGGTTTACACGGACGTTTGGTAAATACCCCATCGGAAGACAGTATAGTTACATACTTTAAATGGAAAAATCATTTGAATTAAACGACCTTGTGGATTTGTGATTTTGTCTTGAATCTGGCTTTGAAATTTTGAATAGGATGCGGTCATGTCGTTTGGGTTCAAACTACCGCGTAGATGATGAAATTGAATGGGATTTTTGGGGTTGGAATGGGGTTCGACGCGTCGTTTGGGAAAATTTAAACGACTGCGTAAATGGCTGTTGGAGAATGAGTTTTTATCACACCGATGCAGTCGTTTTGACTTTTTCACGGTAGTTTATTAAATACCCCGTCCAAAGAAAGTAGGGTCCCTTACTTTAAATGGCTGCAAAGGTTTAGATTAAACAACCGCGTGGAATACGGCCATCTTAGCTCAAAATCCTCTCCAAACTGCTTTTAGCGACGCGATCGTGTGTATAGGTCGACGTGACCGCGTCAAATGGTTTTTCAGCTTCCCCCCAAGCTTCTCTTCTTTCACTTACACGTGGTCGTGTGGAGTATCCCATGCGACCGTTTCAAGTGTTGTTTTAGCTCCTTCATACATTGAAAACTTGAGATTAATTTGGGGTTTCATCGGGGTATTATTAATTTAAATTTAAACTACTCTAAACTAAGATAAAGATTGAAATTGAAAAACTAAAAACGATAAGAAAACTTAGGTTGCCTCCCAAGAAGCGTTCGTTTATAGTCGTGAGCTCGACTCCCTTTGTGATATGATCATGTTGGCTTTAGGGTGGAGAGCTCAAGAATTTCCTCCTCTCCATGCTTCTTTACGTTCTTCGTCAGCATTGACTTGCATATTTCTTGTATCCTCAGCTCCTTGGTGTCTAGTGGGTATGATCGTGAAATCTCATCTTCGAACCCTTCTCTTGGAGCTTCCTTGGATGCCCTTGCTAGTGCCAATTCTTCCAAATGCCCTTCTTGGCTTAGATTCTCATGTGGTGGATCCTCCGTGGCGCTTAAGAACATATCCTCTAATACATTCTCCTCGATGACTTCTTCGAGGAGGTCAACTTGTTGGTGGTGATCGTCCTCCATAAATTCCATCATAGTTCTTCGGAGGTCGAACTCCACCTTTTCCTTTCCAACATTGAGGGAGAGCTTCACTCCCTTCACATCGATCAACACTCCTGCGGTGGCCAAGAAAGGATGGCCAAAGATTATAGGAATGCAGGTGTCCTCGGGCATGTCCTTAATTACAAAGTCGCATTGAACCAAAATATTTCCCATGCGCACCGATACATCCTTTATTATGCCCAAGGTATATTTAATTGATCTATCAGCCAGTTAGAGGGACATCTTCGTCAGTTGTAGCTCTCCCATTTTGAGCTTCTCGCTAATTGATAGCGACATCAAGATGAAGCTTGCCCCTAGATCACAAAGTGCTCTTTTGATCTCTATGTTGCCGACAGCATATATGATGGAGAAGCTCCTAGGATCCTCAAGTTTCTCAACCACCTTCTTCTGTAGTATCGCACTACATCCGCTATAAGTACGATCTTCTCCTGCCTACCTCTCTTAGTGATGATTTCCTTTAGAATCTTGACATAGGTCGAGATCTCGAAGATAGCATCTAGGAAGGGTATGGTGATATTCAGTTGTTTTAAAAGGTCAAAAAACTTTCCATATTTATCATCTAATCTATCCTTGGCCAACCTTATTGGAAAAGAAACCTTGGGGATTTATGTCCTAGGAAGCTCTTTAGTAGGTTCTCCTTCTTTCCTCACAACAATCTCCTCCCTTGGTGGTTCAGATGGTGGAGGTGCAACCTCACGCTCAATTTCAGATTCCATTTATTTGGGGCTCCTTCTCAACTGCAACGTCTTCTTCCATAATTAGCATAGCGGGGCCTTTCGTTTGCCTCCCACTCCTAAGGGTAATGGCATTTACATGTCCTCGGGGGTCTGGTTCAGATTGCCCCGGTAATTGCCCCAGTGGCCTCGTTATTTATGACATTGTTGTGCCATCTGCGCTATTTGCGTTTCCACCGCTTTTTGACTTGTTGCTAGTTGTTAAGTGGTGGTCATTAGCTGCTGGATGGACGACTGGAAATTCTCCTTCCTTTGCCCCTACGTAAGAATATGATTCTCAATTAGTATCCCAAAATTAGATTTAGAAGATGAAGGTATATGAGCAAAGGGTCTTTGGTTGAAGTTCTGCATTGGCGCTTGAGGCACTTAGAATTGTTCGGGGTGCTGTGGGTATGTAGGTTGAGGTTGTAATCCCAGCATCCTATATGAGAAGTTCGACCATTGGTTGAAGGTGTTGGAATACAGGTTTTTAGGTAGCCTTGGATTGCTCAATCGTCATGCCCGGTGGTGTTGCCATAGTAGATGGGCATTCATTTCCTGGGTTTCCATGCACACCACAAATCTCACATAGGGCTGCCGTAGGCGGGTTAGAAGCACCAATTCGAAGCATAGATAATTGTTTCGTCAATGCATCGAATTTAGATGAAAGCATGGAAACTTCGTCAATTTTATACTTACCTCCCTTCTTGGAGGTGGCTCTCTCACTACTCCACAAATAGTTGTTGGTGGCCATGTCCTCCAATAATTTCTTGGCTTCTTCGGGAGTCTTGTTCATGATTGCCCTATTAGTGGTGGCATTAATCGTCATCTTCACCTCACTGGATAGTCCATTGTATAATTATTAGATAAGGAACCAATCCGATACTCCATGAAGGAGGCAATCTCTCTGCAGGTCCTTGAATCTCTCCCACACCTCATATAGCGATTCTTGGTCCAATCGGGAGAAAGAGGTGATTCCATTGCGCATCTTTACGGTTTTTCCTGGGGGAGATTTCGTTAAGAAAGCATGTGAAAGATTATCCCATGTGGAGAATGCGTTAGGATCATGGCTTCTAAGCCAATCCTTAGCCATATCCCTTAGTGAGAATGGAAAAGTCTGAGTTTAATGGCTTCATTGGTGATGCCATTTACCTTGAGTGTGTCCATCTTCTCAATGAATGTGTTCAGTGCTCATTGGCATTCTCCATGGGAGATCCATAGAATTGATCCTGCTGAATGAAGTTTATCAATGAAGTCTTTAACTCAAAATTTTTAGGCTCCACCGGTGGCCTCAATATGCTCGTTGTGGACCTATTGAAGGGATTTGAAAAGTCCATGAAGGACCTAGTAAGAGGTGGTTCATTGTTGGTCGGATTGTCAATTTCTTACAATGATTCTAGTGCTTGCTTCTTTCTCCTTTAGGCATTGTGCCGACGTGTAGTAGCATCAAGCTCAAGGTCTAGGGGAATCAAATCCTCGATACCATGTGATCTCATGCGTATACACAACAAGGGCTAAACCAAAGGAAACATCGATAGCACCAAAATCAATAACAAAAAAAGAAAAAGTAAAAGAGAAAATGCGTAGTCTATTAACAAAGATTGAAATCAATATCAAGTCGTGCCTCCCCGGTAACAGTACCAGAAACTTGTTCGTCCCAAAATATATGTGTGTAACTAACGGTGTGGTTGTATCACTAACGGGTCGTCCTCAGGAAGGCAGTTGTTGATAACCAATCTCTTTCTAAGTCAAAAGCTATGCGATCGATAGAAGGTTGAGATGAATAATAGGAGAAAATATCTAGGGATAAAAGCTCTAGGGCCTAGGTTTTTCCACCATTGAATCGAGGTTAGGATTGAATTAAGTTGACCAATCGTTGGATTCATGGGACTCAGGAGAGGTCATCTAACCTAATGGCATTCCCCTCCCCCCCCACTCTCGTGGTGCATGATAGGGTATTCCCTTATGTTATCCCTACTTGCCGCTCTCGAGACGCTATGATAGGACTACCTAATCTATATCGATGTCGACTCTTGCTGATACATCAATATATGTTAAGTGCATTATGTCTTACGAATGTCCTCGATCTTCCTCCATGCCACTCTCGTGGATTAGGATTTGGATCTATTTTAGGAGAACTCTAATTGGCGCCAGACTCTCACTGGTCACATCGATAGTATGGATCAAGGTAGGGATTAAAAACCCCCTAGATTAGTCCAGACTCTCGTCGGCGGATAATCTAATTAACCACAATGGAGGAGATCAATATACATTGACAACTAACATCCTAACATACCCCCAAATCACCAATTAGGCAACAATTAATCAAAAATTACTCAATGCATAGCCCTATTCAATGGGGTTCAACCCATGGCCCAAGATGATAAACTACTCACAACCCATGATTAGAAACTCAATTAACAACACAAATTCAATAGCCATGGCAATGGATTAAAAGTAGAAATTCGCAGCCAAGGGATCCACAATAACAAGGATTAAGAAATACATCTTCTATTTTGAAAATTAGAATCAAAAACAAATTTATCAAAAGAACAATCAAAAGTACTAACAGAAAATTAAAAGATTACACCTGAAATTCCCTGTAAAAGGCTCTGAAAAATAGAATAAAGGACCTCCTTGTCACAAACTAATCCTGGCGACACCCAACTAACCCCAGGTGCCCATTTAGATGCGACCGTGTCGAATACGATGCAGTCGCATCATAAACTTGCGTACAAAGGGGCTCTGGCAGCAGCAGTGACACGACCGCGTGGTTGAATCATGCAGCCGCATCGTTAGTGGCTTTTATTCTTCTGCTTCTCAAACAAAACGGTTATGTCGAGCGACCATTTGGCTTCATCTACTCTTGAGGTTACGCATCTGCGTCGAATCACCAAACGACCGTGTCAATTACGATTTTCTTCTCTTCTTTCTTCGGCGACACGACCGTTGGGGTGTCTTCATGTGGCCGTGCCGAATTGGAACCTGAGCATCTGCGTGTCCTGGTGATGCGATCGTGTGTGTTCTTTTGCCTCTTCTCCCCTTTTGTGTACTTCGCACTCCCGTTCTCGCTTCTTGCGTTCTTTTCCAACTTTTTCACGCTCTAAGGTCCATATGTGAGCCATTTTACCCGAAAAGCACAAAATGGACCTAAAAGTAAAAAAAGGAACAAAGACGGAATAAATGGGATGGAACAACGAATAGAATAGTGTAAAACGTGCATGAAAAAGGTGTAAAAACTATTTATATAAACCACTCATCAAAATCTCCAAAGCTAAACTCTTCCTTATCATCAAGGAAGACAAGAGAGAGCATAGAGTGGAGGCATGCAACAAGCAAGCTAATAGGGACATGAAACTTCGAGACTTTCTTGAAATCGTATTTATAAACGTGGGCGAATAGAGATCTCAATTCCTTGGGAATTAAGTATGCCGATTTCTTTCCGTCGATTAGAATGTAATCCTAGGATGTCGTCTCTAAACCAAATCGTCAAGTACTACACCAAGCTATGGCAGTACTCAAGTCCTAAGATATTTTCTCTTACCTGTCCTTACGTCGAAGGGATACGAATCTAAGTTATGCAATGGTCATGGAAGGATTAGTATCAGATAATGGACTATTGATCGATCGAGGAAATGGTTCTCACTGTGTATCAATGTTCCTTGATTCATGATGTTGCTAGGTTTATTCATGCTTCCAATTTTCATTTAATTTTTCATTTCATTTTTTTGGGATTGCAATTGGTTTGTCTAAGAAGCGTTGGGTCGATGACTCTCAGATCAGACGACATTAGGGCACCGGGCCAAGAAGGACCCCTCGGACCTACTAGTTCAAACCACACATAATCCTTATTCATATGCACTCTTCCAAGCTAAACCTTTTGGCACGAGGCCCCGATGCTTCCTGAGGCATGTGGATCCGGCTACTTAGCGTCGCTGGGAGAACGTTGTGCATATTAAAATTTTTTTTCTTTTTTCTATACAATAATTCACAAGTATATATTTTTCCGCAAGGATGAATAGTTGAGCAAAATAAATCCTTAGTACTATGTGTTACACTGTTATCCAAGTCTCGAGGGATTATAAACTATTATACTCAACTATCGGTTCTACTGTCTATGCATAAAGTGGATTCCTAGGAGACCTAGGTCAGTTTCAAGTACTTCTATCTTAGAGACTCATGAGGATGGCCTTAACTAGCATATTAAGTGGGATTTGAAGTTATAGACACATCCTAGTCAAACACCCTAATTGACATCGTGGAAGTCGAGCATAAAAGTTAGAAAATGAAATTCAACTCGAGATTCCACACATATAAAAACTCAATTTCGAAAAATTCTCGAAGCAAATTAAAGTATATTCATATGAGTACGTGATGATGCAAGATGCATGATGCGAATGCAAGTTTTTTTGTTGTTTTTAATTTTTAATTTTTTTTCCGTTTAAATGCATATGGAATATAAATTTGATGCAAAAAGGAAAATAAAGGAAATGTGAAAAAGGGGAAAAAGGGAAGCGGTCGTGTGTGTTAGGTTGACGCGACTGCGTCGAATGGGTTTTTAGATTCTCCCCCTGCTTCTCTTCTTTCTCTTCCATGCGTTTGCATGGAGTATCCCATGTGACCGTTTCAAGTGTTGTTTCAGATCCTTCCTGCATTGAAAACTTGAGATTAATTTTGGGTTTCGTGGGGATTTTATTCATTTAAATTTAAACTACTCTAAACTAAGATAAAGATTAAAATTGAAAAACTTAAAAAGATAAGAAAACTTGGGTTGCCTCCCTAGAAGCACTTGTTAATAGTCATGAGCTCGACTCCCTTTGTGATATGATCATGGTGTATTTTGGGTGGAGAGCTCAAGAATTTCCTCCTCTCCATTATTCTTCATGTTCTTCGTCGGCATTGACTTGCATATTTCTTGTATCCTCTGCTCCTTGGTATCGGGGGGTATGATCGTGAAACATCATCTTCGAACCCTTCTCTTGGAGCTTCCTTGGATGCCCTTTCTAGGTCCAATTCTTCCAAATGCCCTTCTTGGCTCAGATTCTTGTGTGGTGGCTCCTCCATGGTGCTTAAGAACATATCCTCCAATGCAGTCTCCCCGATGACTTCTTCGAGGAGGTTAACTTGTTGGTGGTGATCGTCCTCCATAAATTCCTTCATAGTTCTTTGGAGGTCGAACTCCACCTTTTCCTTTCCAACATTGAGAAAGAGCTTTCCTCCCTTCATATCGATCAACACTATCATGGTGGCCAAGAAAGGACAGCCTAGGATAATAGAAATGCAGGCGTCCTCGGGCATGTCCATAATTACGAAATCGCATGGAACTAAAATCTTTCCCATGCGCATCGGTACATCCTCTATTATGCCCAAGGGATATTTAATCGATCTATCAGCCAGTTGGAGGGACATGTTCGTCGATTATAGCTCTCCCATTTTGAGCTTCGCACTAATTGATAGCGGCATCAAGCTGACGCTAGACCCTAGATCACAAAGTGCTCTTTTGATCTCTATGTTGTCGAAATCTCATGGGATGGAGAAGCTTCCCGGATCCTCAAGTTTCTCAACCTCCTTTCTCTGGAGTATCGCAGTACACTCCGCCGAAAGTATGATCTTCTCCCGCCTACCTCTCTTAGTGATGATTTCCTTTAAAAGCTTGACATAGGTCAGGATCTCAGATATAGCGTCTAGGAAGGGTAATGTGATATTCAAATGTTTCAAAAGGTCAAAAAACTTTCCATATTTCTCATCTAATCTATCCTTTGCCAACCTTGATGGAAAAGGAACCTTGGGGATGTATGTCCTAGGAGGCTCTTCAATAGGTTCTCCTTCTTTCCTCTCAACATTCTCCTCCCTTGGTGGTTCAGATGGCGGAGGTGCTACCTCACGCCCAATTTCAGATTCCACATTTACTTGGGCTCCTTCTCAACTTTAACTTCTTCATCCACAATGGTCATAGCGGGGCCTTCCATTTGCTTCCCGCTCCTAAGAGTAATGGTGTTTACATGTTCTCGGGGGGTCTGATTCAGGTTGCCCCAGTAATTGCCCATGTGGCCTCACTATCTGCGACAGTTGTTGTGCCATCTGTGCTATATGAGTTTCCACCGCTTTTTTACTTGTTGCTAGTTGTTGAGTGGTGGTCATTAGCTGCTGGATGGACGCCTAGAAATACTCGTTCCTTTACCCCCGCGTAAGAATATGATTCTCAATTAGTATCCCCATATTAGATTTAGAAGATGAATGTATATGAGTAAAGGGTCTTTAGTTGAAGTTCTGCATTGGCACTTGAGGAGGTGCTTGGAATTGTTAGGGGTGTTGTGGGTATGGCGTTTGAGGTTGCAATCCTGGCATCCTATATGAGAAGTTAGGATGAGTCTTCCACCCTTGGTTGAAGGTGATGGTATACAGGTTGTTAGGCAGCTTGGATTGTTCACGTATAATATGTTCACCTGCTCAATCGTCATACCCTGTGGTGTTTCTATAGTAAATTTCACATAGGGCTGCCGTAGGCGGATTAGAAGCACCAATTCCAAGCATAGCTAATTGTGTCATCAATGCATCGAATTTAACAGAAATAATGGAAACTTTGTCAATTTCATACTTATCTCCCTTTTTGGAGGTGGCTCTCTCACTACTCTATAAATAGTTGTTGGTGGACATGTCCTCCAACAATTTCTTGGCTTCTTCGGGAGTCTTGTTCATGATTGCCCCATTAGCGGTGGCATCAATCGTCATCTTCACCTCGCTAGATAGTGTTGGACGCAACGATCAAGGAATTCTAGTTTGATGATGACAAACATGTGCGAACTATTTAACGGGTATGCTAAGTGTGTTTCAGGAATGGCAAAATCGTTATTCTAAGCATTGGAGAATTTGCTATCCACATAACTAATGGACTTGGTCAAAGTGACATTCACATAGCAAAGATGACTAAATCAAAGATGGAGTGATGAGGAGGGATCTAATTTAAATCAAAGATGATTGAATCAAATCAATTGGTGATTGGTGCAAATCCAATCGATTTTTGATTTGATTAAGTCAAATTCCATGGAGATCCAATTCAAAATTCGTATTTCAACTCATATTCAAATCAAATCCAAATCCCACGAAATCTTCATTAAGAGATCTCCTATTCATATTCATATTCAAATTAACCCTATTACCTATCACCTATATATAACCCCATTACCTATCACCTATATATAACCCCATCATACCAAGGGAAAGAGTGTGTGCGGCATAAAATAAAACGTGCGGCAGCCAACAAAAAAACTACAAGCCGCACCCTCAAAAACCCTAGAGCACCTCTACAAAAGGAGTGCGGCCAAAGGAAAAAAAACCCGAGCTTCAATTACATGGTTGCGGGCTTCATCTCCAAATCCAAAAGAAAAATACACAGCCGCAAGATTTTTGCTTGCAAAACTCTTCAAGCAACCATCCCTTCAACATCTCATCATTGTTGCGACTGAAGTCCATCAACCTTGCAACTCCACTGCATGCCCTAGCCATCACGACGTCGACGTATTCTCTGCAGCTGCAGTCGAATGTCATCTTCAAGAAGAGAACAGCAACCTCACCTCTGTGGGCATTGACATCGTTGCACCAAGACTGCCTCGACATCACCATGTCCACCTACTGCAAGACGAAGCAAGACCGTCAAGACGAAGATGCAGGCTCTATCATCGCCATTGATTGAAGCTCCCTTCGAAGTTCTCGTCTTTGTTCAAAGACAGCAGCTTGCCGCCACCGTCGGAGCTTGCCGTGAAGACGTCGAGGCCAAGTTTCTCGAGCTACTCTTGCCATCGAAGTCTCTGATGTATTGCTCGGAGAAGTTCAAGGGGAGTCGCCGTTCAAAACCGCGCCGCCATCAGAGATCGTGCGTCATCGTCGAAGATCGAAGAAGTTGCTGTCGCTTGGAGGCACTGACGCTGTTGTTGGGAGAAGTCGAAGTAGAGGGTTCCTTCATCGGTGCTATCGAGCGTCGGAGTTGAAGCTGTCGCATCCAAAGTCGTCTTGCCACCAGAGAGAACTCGAAGTTCACGACGCTGTCGGAGATCACCTCAAGGAGAATCGAACGTCGAAGAAGCCATCGTTGCCGCTGCCAAGAAGGAGTCACCACCGTTGAAGACGAACTCAACGTCGCAGTCGAAGCTCAATGCACCCCACCGTTGTATCATCGCTGCATGCCCTAGGATCATCGGAGTTTGCACGCCGCTGCTGTAAACGAAGACTCCTAGGAGACCACCGTTGCTGCCGTACTCGTCTCCATAGAAGATCACTTCACTGTCGCAGCTACTCATCCCGTCTCCGTATCGCCGTAGCCACCATCCTCAGGCGATCGCGAGTCGGAGAGGTTTAACGCCTGCATGCCCTAATCAAATCGAACGAAGGCTGACGTGGCAATTGGTGCTTCGTGAGATCGAAACGAAAACGAAATCATGTGCATGCTGACATGGATAAAGTTTAAGGGGTTTCTCTGTGCACCGATCACTTATAATTGAGTTTCGATCTGGAATTACTTAACGCACAGACCAGTGTGCTATTTGACATCTAGGAGTCGGATCGAGACACTGTTTGCGTCAGGTTGGAGCTGACGAGGTGCTGATTGACAGAGACGCCTACACGGACACAAACTAAGCATTTCTAAACCCTTTACTCTTTATATTCGTGTCTTAGTGTAACGTTCTCTGTAGAGAAAACTTTACCGCTATTTTGTGACTATTTTGGACTTGTCTGGTTGGGGCTAGACAAGAGGGTATTGACGTGTTGTAGCAGTCAAGATACGCATTTACTAGGTTGATAGAGTTATACACTTTGCTGAGTGTGGTATAGTCTAGGTGGGGAGTTGGAGCTAGGACCCCATTGTAGGTATACAGAAGGAACTTATTAATGCTAGTATTTGCTTGGGTCTGGACGTAGGTCGTTGGTGCGATCAAACCAGGGTATATCTGTGCGTACTCTGTGATTTTCTCTTATTTACTCTGGTTGTGCCTTTAACTACGTGTGATTTCTCGTGGGTTGCACGAGAATTTTTTATTATCCTATTCAACCCCCCCAGGCTAGGATCCAGATCCAACAAGTGGTATCAGAGCAAGTTTTAGGATCTAGCCTAGGTTTGACCATGGATCACCTTGATAGTGCTTTTGCTGAGGGTCAATCTATTTCATGTCTCCCAAGATTTAATGGAGTAGATTATGCTTATTGGAAAAGTCGCATGAGAATTTACTTGATTTCTATTGATTATAAAGCATGGAAAATTGTTAAAAAGGATATAAACCACCTGTCATCAAAATTTAAAATGTTGAGATGCTTAAACCTGATGATAAATGGGATGATAATGATTGGAGGCTTTATTCTCTTAATGCTATAGCTATAAATTCTCTCATTTGCTCATTATATAAATATGAATTCAATCGTATCTCACATTGTCTAATTACGCAGGAAATATGGCATTCATTGGAGGTGACGCACGATGGAACGTCACATGTGAAGGAGTCTAGACTTGCACTTCTGAGCACAGAGTACGATGGATTTCTCATTCTACCATCAGAGACCGTATCAGAGATGTTTGCGAGATTCACCAATATCTACTACAAGTCTAGCTCGCTCGGTAAGCCATATTCTAGTCTTGAACATGTGAGGAAATTATTAAGAGCACTGCCAAGCTCTTTCAAACCTAAAGTCACTGCCATCCAAGAAGCGAAGGATCTATCATAGATGAGGGTGGAGGACTTGATAGGTAATCTAATGTCCCATGAGCTTGAATTGCAAAATATTGAAGAAAGAGAGAAACCTAAGGAAAAGGAGAAAGCTTCAAAGCCACTTGCTCTGAAAGCTAGCGAAGATGAAGATGATGATGAGGAGATGGAGCTAATGGTTAGAAATTTTAGAAAGTTCATCAGAACTCCTCAAGGAAGATCATAAATGCATAGAAGGTTCATTCGCTCTAACACTTTTAATTACGATAAAAATTCTTCTGAACAAGATTCTGCTAATAGCGTTGAATGCTTCAAATGCAGGAAAAAGGGACACTTTACAAGGCATTGCAGATAAGAGACTGCTCAGGTTGCTAAAGATAAAGGAAAAGCCAAGATGCTGACTTGGGACATGGAAAGCGAAGCTGATGATGAGGATGAAGAGGTGGTAGCCCACTCTGTTGTCGTCTGTTTAATAGCAAAGAGCGATGAGGTAAATTCCTTTACTAAATCTGAATTGTTAGATGTTTGTAAAGGAATGCAAAATAAGATTAATGAGCTAGAACTCACGTTGATTAATTATAGGAATGACATCTTTAAATTACAAAAGGAAAACTGTGATATTTCTGAAGAAGTTGACATTCTTAAAGAAAAACTTGATGAACGTGATTCTACCATTGCTATAATGAAAAAGAAAAAATCATGCTTTAATGAAGAAGTTGTGTGTCTCTCTTGCCCTTCCTTATTGAATGAAATTAGCATGCTTAAGCTAGATTTGACTAAGCTCGAAACTGAAAAAGACTATGTGATTAAAGAGCTTAATGATAAGTTGTGCATGTTAAATGACGAACTTAAAAAGAAAATGGATGAATTTGAAAAGAAGGAAGAGCAAAACATGAGAGCTTTTATAAGTAAGTGTACTTTGCTTGTGGATGAAAATGTGCTATTAAAATCCAAAGTCTCTAGTCTTGAATTGTCCATTAAGAAGTTCTCTATAGGAAAAGAATCGTTGGATACTATTTTAGAGAATCAATTATATGGCAATAATAGACGAGGACTTGGATTTAATTCTAAAACTGCTAAAAGGCATGTCTTTAAGAAATTCCACAATGTGCCCTTTATTGTGAAAAATATGCATGCAAAGTGCTTTACTTGTGATAGTGTTGGTCACACATCCTATTATTGTAAGTTTAGGAACACGAACATAAAGTTCAAACAAGTGTGGGTTCCTAAAACTTTAATGGCTAACACTAGTGGACCTTGTTGGATTCCAAGGTCACACTTAACACCTTTCATGTAGGTAAGGTGGAGATTTGGCGAGGAGCAACGAAGTGAAAGTCTCATTCCTTTAGCTCCTTAGTCAAATAGCGACGCGAAGATATATTTCATTTCCCTCTTTGCATTCATTGCTTACCTTCATAGTTTTTTTTTGTGCTTGACTTATTTTTGTTTGTGTGCTTGTTTTTTTGCTTTTTAGGCTTGTTTTAGTTCTTTATAAAAGAAAACCAAAAAATTTGCTTATTGAATACCTCCTTATGAATCTTTATAAGTGGTATTATTGCATGTTCATTCATATCCCTTGTAGAAATCAATTCATTATTGTTGCAGCCACATGGACATGTTGATATCTATTTTAGTAGCCATGACATGACTCATGAATTATTAATATGATTTCTACACATACGTGTGCACTTCCACGAATATCAGACCTTTAGTATTTTTGGAGATTCTTTTGAAGAATATTGGAAAGTGAATGTAGGTTGATTAAAATCTGAATTTTTCTAAGGGATATGATGTGTATAGCCATGAATAAAAATTGAGCACAAAAGAATTGAAAAATAATAATATTTTTGCTCCGTAAGAAAAATGGATTCACTTCATGGCTAATACACAACCCACGAGTATCCAACTTATGCTACATGGGTAATCATTAGTGTTGGTGTATATTACTCATCAAGCAATGACACCCCACATTTAAAAGTCCTTTAGGCTATGTTTTGGGTTTTGGTAACTTGAACTCATCTTTGATTGTGGGAAAATTCAATTCTAGCGATATTCATGAAAAATGGTAAATGTGGATTGATTTGGTTGAGTGTTCTAAAATTAAATCTCACTTAGCACTTTAGTGTCTATATCGTTACACTTACACAAAGGTGGAGAAGTCACTTTATGAATTTCTATGAGACTGAACTGTTTACTATCTAGAAAACACATGCAATTGCAAGTTACAATTTATAATGGTTTATTTTTGCATGAGATATGTTCATGACTTCAATTAGCCCACTTTTGATGATAACAAAGGGGGAGAAAGGAAAAGATTTGTTGAAGGGGGGAGTATTGTCACATAATGGTCATGGTAATGGTCATAGGGAGTATTGTCACATAATGGTGATGGTAATGTTCATTGTATTACTTATTGAAGGGAAACTTGGAAATAGGGGGGAGCATGTTTTTTTCATTGGTACATTGTGCATGCTCTTAATGCTTACATCTCATTGCATTGCTCATATGCATGACATCCTTCAGCACACTTCACATTCTATTTGCTCAAATCTTTCATTATGTTGTCATCATCAAAAGGGGGAGATTGTTGGACGCAATGATCTAGGAACTCTAGTTTGATGATGACAAAACGTGTGAAAACTATTTAACAGGTGTGTTAAGTGTGTTTCAGGTATGGCAAAGTCGCTATTCTAAGCATTGGAGAATTTTCTATCCACATAGCTAATGGACTTGGTCAAAGTGCCATTCACATAGCAAAGATGACAAATTCAAAGATGGAGTGATGAGGAGGGATCTAATTTAAATCAAAGATGATTGAATCAAATCAATTGGTGATTGGTGCAAATCCAATTGATTTTTGATTTGATTAAGTCAAATGCCATGGAGATCCAATTCATAATTCGTATTTCAACTCCTATTCAAATCAAATCCAAATCCCAAAAAATCTTCATTAAGAGATCTCATATTCATATTCATATTCAAATCAACCCTATTACCTATCAGCTATATATATACCACATCATCCCAAAGGGAAGAGTATGTGCGGCATAAAACAAAACGTGCAGCAGCCAACAAAAAAACTACAAGTCGCACCCTCAAAAACCCTAGAGCACCTCTACAAAAGGAGTGCGGCCAAAGCAAAAAAAACCCGAGCTTCAATTACATGGTTGCGGGCTTCATCTCCAAATCCAAAAGAAAAATACACAGTTGCAAGATTTCGCTTGCAAAACTCTTCAAGCAACCATCCCTTCAACATCTCATCATTGTTGCTACTGAAGTCCATCAACCTTGTAACTCCACTGCATGCCCTAGCCATCACGACGTCGACGTATTCTCTGCAACTACAGTCGAACGTCATCTTCAAGAAGAGAACCGCAACCTCACCTCTGTGGGCCTTGACATCATTGCACCAAGACTGCCTCGACATCACCCTGTCCACCTGCTGCAAGACGAAGCGAGACCGTGAAGACAAAGCTGCAGGCTCTATCATCGCCATCTATTGAAGCTCCCTCCGAAGTTCTTGTCTCCATTCAAAGACCGCAGCTCGTCGCCACCGTCGGAGCTTGCTGTGAAGACGTCCAGGCCAAGTTTCTCGAGCTACTCTCGCCATCGAATTCTCTGCTGTGTTGCTCAAAGAAGTTCGAAAGGAGTTGCCGTTTAAAACCCCGTCGCCATCGGAGATCGCATGTCATCGTCGAAGATCGGAGAGGCTGTTGTCGCTTGGAGGCGCCGATGCCATCGTTGGGGAAAGTCTAAGTAGAGGGTTCCTTCGTCGGTGCTGTCGAGCATCGGAGTTGAATCTACTGCATCCGAAGTCGCCTTGCCACTGGAGAGAACTCAAAGTTCACGGAGCTGTCAGAGATCACCTCAAGGAGAAGCGAACGTCGAAGAAGCCGTCGTTGCCGCTGCCAAGAAGGAGTCGCCACCGTTGAAGACGAACTCGACGCCGCAGTCGAAGCTCAACGCACCCCGCCGTTGTATCATCGCTGCATGCCCTAGGATCACCGGAGTTCACAGGCCGCTGTTGTAGACGAAGACGTCGTAGGAGACCATCGCTGCTGCCGTACACGTCGCCATAGAAGATCACTTTGCCGCCACAGCTGATCATCCCTTTGCCATATCGTCGTAGCCATCGTCCTCAGGCGATCGCGAGTCAGAGAGGTTACGCCTGCAGGCCCTAATCAAATCGAACGAAGGCTGACGTGGCGATTGGTGCTTCGTGAGATCGAAACAAAAACAAAATCAATTACGTGCTGACTCGGATAAAGTTTAAGGGGTTTCTCTGTGCACCGACCGCTTATAATTGAGTTTTGAACTGGAATTACTTACCGCACAGACCAGTGTGCTATTTAACATCCAGGAGTCGGATCGAGACACCGTTTGCATCATATTGGAGCTGACGACGTGCTGATTGACAGAGATGCCTACACGGACACGAACTGAGCATTTCTAAATCCTTTACTCTTTATATTCGTGTCTTAGTATAACGTTCTATGTAGGGAAAAATTTACCGCTATTTTGTGACTATTTTGGACTTGTCTGGTTGGGGCTAGACAAGAGGGTCTTGACATGTTGTAGCAATCAAGATACGCATTTACTAGGTTGATGGAGTCCTGCACTTTGCTGAGTATGGTACAGTCTAGCTGGGGAGTTAGAGCTAGGACCCCATTGTAGGTGTACAGAAGTAACTTACTAATGCTAGTATTTGCTTGGGGCTGGATGTAGGTCGTTGGTGCGACCGAACCAGGGTATATCTGTGCGTACTCTGTGATTGTCTCTTATTTACTCTGGTTGTTCCTTTAACTACGTTTGATTTCTCGTGGGTTGCACGAGAATTTTTTATTAGCCTATTCACCCCCCCCCTCCCCACCCCCCCCCCCCCCCCCCCCCCCCTCAAGGCTAGGATCCAGATCCAACAGATAGCCCATTGTAGAACGATTGGATAAGGAGCCAATCCGGTACTCCATGATGGGGGCAATCCATCTGCAGGTCCTTAAATCTCTCCCCCGCCTCATATAACGATTCTTCATCCAATTGGGAGAAAGAGGTGATTCCATTGCGTATCTCTATGGTTTTTCCTGGAGGGAAAATTTTTGTTAGGAAAGCACGTGAAATATTATCCCCTATGGAGAATGTGTTAGGATCATGGCTTCTAAGCTAATCCTTAGCCTTATCCATGAGTGAGAATGGAGAAAGTCTGAGTCTAATGGCGTCATTAGTGATGCCATTCATCTTGAGCATATCCATCTTCTCAAGGAATGTGTTCAGGTGCTCATTGGGATTCTCCATAGGCGATCCAGCGAATTGATCCTACTGGATGAAGTTTATTAATGAAGGCTTTAACTCAAAATTGTTAGGCTCCACCGGTGGACTCAATATGCTCGATGTGGACCCATTGATGGGCATTGAAAAGTCCATGAAGGACCTAGCAGGATGTGGATAATTATTAGTCGAATTGTCTATTTCTTCCATTGATTCTAGTGCTTGCTTCTTTCTCCTTTCAACGTTGCACCAGCGTGCAATAGCCTCAATCTCGGTGTCTAGGGGAATCAAATCCCCGATACCATGTGATCTCATGCGCATACACAATAAGGCTAACCCAAAGGAAATGTCAATAGCACCAAAATCAATAACAAAAGAAAGTAAAAGAAAAAGAGAAAATGTGTAGTTTATCAACAAAGATTGAAATCAATATCAAGACGTGCCTCCCCGGTAACAGTGCCAAAAACTTGTTCTTCCTAAAATATATGTGTGTAACCGCAAGTGCATGATATGATTGTAGCGCTAACGAGTCGTCCTCAGGGCGACAGTCGTTGATTGCCGATCTCTTTCTAAGTCAAAAGCTATGCAATCGATAGGAGGTTGAGATGAATAATATGGGAAAATATCAAGAGATAAAACCTCTAGGGCCTAGGTATCCCCACCATAGAATCGAGGTTATGATTGAATTAAGTTGACCGATCGTTAGATTCATGGGACTCAGGAGAGGTCGTCTAACCTAAAGGGCGTTCTCCTACCCCCACTCTCGTGGTGCATGATAGGGTATTCCCTTATATTATCCCCCCTTGTGACGCTATGATAGGACTACCTAACCTTTATTGATGTCGACTCTCGCGGATACATCGATATACGTTAGGTGCATTACATCCCACGAATGTCCTCGATCTTCCTCCATGCCACTCTCGTGGATTAGGATTTGTATCTATGTTATGAGGGCTCTAATCGATGCCCGACTCTCGTCGACCACACCGATAGTATGGGTAAATGTAGGGATTGAAAACCCTATATTAGTCCCGACTCTCGCCAGTGGCTAATCTAATTAACCACAAGGGAGAAGACCGATATACATTGACAATTAACATCCTAACATACCCCAAATCACTGATTAGCCAAAAATTAATCAACAATTACTCAATCTATATCCCTATTCAATAGGGTTCAACCCATGTCTCTAAATGATAAACTACTCACAACCCATGATTAGAAACTCAATTAACAACCCAAATTGAATATCCATGGCAATGGATTCATTGTAGAAATTCACAGCCAAGGGATCAACAATAACAAGGATTAAGAAATACTGCTTCTATTCTCAAAATTAGAATCAAAAACAGAAATTATCAAAAGAACAATCAAAAGTACTGACAGAAAATTAAAGAATTACACCTGAAATTCCCTGCAATAGGCTCTAAAAATAGAATAAAGGACCTACTTGGCCGAAAGGCCATCAAAAACTAACCCTGACAGCGCCCAACCAACCCTGGCGGTGCCCAACTAACCCTAGGTGCCCATTTGGATGCGACTATGTCGAATACGACACGGTCGCATCGTAAACCTCCTTTAAAAGGGGCTCTGGTAGTAGCAGCAATGCGACCACGTGGTTGGAGCACGTGGTTGCATCGTTTGCAACTTTTAGTCTTCAGTTTCTCGAACGAAATGGTCCTGTCGTGCGACCATTTGGCTTCATCTGCTCTTGAGATTACGTGGCTGCATCGAATCACCAAACTTACATGTCGAATATGATTTTCGTCTCTTCTTTCTTCAGTGACACGACCGTTTAGGGTGTCTTCATGCGGCCATGTCGAATTAGAATCTGAGCATCTGGAGTGTCCTTGTGACACGGCCGTGTGGAATTTCCACGTGGTCGCATGTGTTCTTTTACCTCTTCTCCACTTTTGTGTACTTCGCACTCCCGTTCTGTGTTCTTTTTCATGCTCCAAGGTCCATATTTGATTCATTTTACCTAAAAAGCACAAAATGGACCTAAAAAGTAAAAAGAAAAAATGGGAAAATTGGGATGGAACGACGAATAAAATATTGTAAATCGTGCATGAAAAAGTCGTAAAAACTATATATAAAAACAACTCATCAAAATACCCCAAGCTAAACTCTTCACTAATCTCAAGGAAGACAAAAGAGAGCACAGATTGGAGGCATGCAACAAACAAGCGAATGATAACATGAAACTTCGAGATTTTCTTGAAATTGAATTTATATACATGGGTGAATAGAGATCTCAATTCCATGGGAATTAAGTACGTCGATTTCTTTCTATTGATTAGAATGTGGTTCTATGATGTCGTATCTAACCCGGATCGTCAAGTACTACACCAAGCTATAGCCGTACTCAAGTCCTGTGATATTTCCTCTAACCTGTCATTAGGTCGAAGGGATAGGAATTGAAGTTATGTCATGGTTGTGGAAGGATAAGTATCGAATAATGGGTTATAGGTCGCTCAAGAAAGCGGCTCTCACGGTGTATCAACGTTCCTTGATTCATGACATTGCTAGGTTTATTCATGCTTCCAATTTTCAATTCATTTTTTTGGGATTGCAATTGGTTTGTGTAAGGAGCGTTGGGTCGATGATTCCAAGGTCAAACGAACTTAGGGCACCAGGTCAAGAAGGACCCCTCGAACCTACAAGCTCAATCCATGCAAAATCCTTATTCATATGCACTCC
>JAULAV010001899.1:0-50004 GCA_030789695.1 Scilla litardierei | reverse complement strand
AGCAAACTTAGCTTCTCAAAATGTCACCTTGAGAGATGAGGTGAATAACCTCAAATCTCAACTAGATCAAACACATCCAACGGATAATAGTGATCTAGTCACACGTCACACACAATTGGGTTTAGAGAATGATTCTCTTAAAACCCAAGTGCACGAGCTCAAAGCACGGGTGTCCACCTTGGATACCAACATTTCTTCTCTAAAGGAGAAATATGAGCTCATGTCCTCCCGTGTTGTGAGATTCAATAAGGGAAAAGGAAAATTGGATGATTTTCTTGCAAATCAATTTTCGGCCACACATCGTGTTGGTCTTGATTTTGTAAAAGCAAATGCATCCAATGATCGCACCTCCTATAGTGTGTCACTATAGACTTTGTGAGGCCTTCCTCCGGTGCATCCACAAGTGGTGTCAAAGACACTATAGGTAGCATACCTACCAAGAAAGTCACCACTTCACCTTCTCTTACTTTTGGCAAGAAACCCACTAAGGGTGGAAACCAAAAACAAGGCCATGCTTACATGTACACTACCGCTCATCCACGTAGGAAATCTCCTACTTCACAAGTAGATAATCGTGACACTTTTTATGCTCCACACCCACGGACACATACAAATCCATACATGAGAAATACTCATGTACGTGCTCCTATACACCCGTATGCACATACGCATCATACTTACATGTGCACATCCTCTGCATGTCATGCATAACCCATATGCTTCATACAACATGCACGTTCCCAAGCATACATATCACTCTCGTATGTCATATGCATATCCACCATCTCATGTTTTTGCTAGAAACCATGTTCCTAAGAAGCATGCACCACATATAAATTTAACAAATATGCATGCAACTAGGAAAAGGACTCCCAAAACATACACCATTTGGGGCCCTAAGAACACTAGCCTAAATGATAGGAATGCCTATGTTGATTCCTATTTACATGACGTTATTAGGAATAGTAATTATGTTGGGAAGCGGAAGTCCACTTGGACTTGGCTTTCAAAGGGCTAATCCCCTTGGACCCAACAAACATTGGGTACCATGAGCTTATGGTATATTATATAGGTACCCAGAGAAAGAAGAAGAGCAATAAAAGTCATATTAGTTCTAAAGAGAAAGGATGGATTCTCGATAGTGGTTGCTCCAAACATATGACGGAAGATCCCTCATTGCTCTCCGAAGTGATTAGCATCAAGGATGGTGCAACGGTCACTTTTGGAGGTAATCAAAAGGGAACCATCATTGGAGTAGGTATCGTTGGCAACCCTTCCAAACCCTTAATTACTAAAGTATTTATTGTTAATGGTTTGTGTCACAATCTCATTTCCATTAGTCAACTTTGTGATAAAGGTTACAAGGTTAACTTTGGAGAAGGATTGTGTACTATTGTTGATTGTGATTCAAATGTTTTATTTTCTGGTATTAGGCATAAAAATATTTATTATTTGAGCTTGCCTAAAACCGTAGAACATTGCTTAGTTACTAACACAGGTGAACAACTATTATGGCATCGCCGTTTTGGTCATGTTCACTTCAAGCACTTATATAAGTTAGCTAAGCATGATCTAGTCAAAGGTTTTCCTAAAATCACTTTTAATAAGAAAAAATTTTGTGATTCTTGTCAAAGAGGTAAATTTAATAAATCATCTTTTAAGCTTAAAGAAGAGATTAATTCTAAGAGGCCTCTAGAACTTCTTCATTTAGATTTGTTCGGGCCAACTAGAACCGCTTCTTTAGGCAATGCTCATTATGGATTAGTTGTCGTAGACGACTTCTCTAGATTTACTTGGGTTTCATTCTTAACTAATAAGAATGAAGCTTATGAAGAGTTTACCAAATTTGCAAAGAAGATTCAAAATCTCTTAGGATCCACCATTATCATTATCCGTAGTGATCATGGAGGAGAATTTGAGAATGAATCTTTTACTAAGTTTTGTGATGACACCGGGATAACTCATAATTTTTTCTTCCCTCGGGCACAACCACAAAATGGTGTTGTAGAGAGAAAGAATAGGACTCTTATTGAGTGTGCATGCACTATGCTCCATGATAGTCATCTAGGACTACAATTTTGGACAGAGGCGGTGCACACGGCATATTATGTGCTCAATAGGATCCTAGTGAGACCACGAACGAACAAAACTTGTTTTGAGTTGTTTTATGACAAAAAGCCTCAAGTAAAATATTTTCGTGTTTTTGGTTCAAAATGTTTTATCAAGAACACTTTCGGTAATCTAGATAAATTTGAGCCAAGATCCGATGAAGGAATTTTTGTTGGATATTCCACACGTAGCAAAGACTACCAGATATACAACTAAATTTCTTCAACGATTGAGGAATCACAACATGTTTCATTTAATGAAGATTTTGATTTTCCTCGTGTTGATGATGATAGTGTAGATGTTTTGTGTGATCCTCTTAGTAATGTTAAGATTAATGATTCGATTATTGATACTAATACTACTAACGAAATTGTTGAAGATGTTCCTAGTGATGCAGAAATACCCAAAGCTTATCCGACCGTTCGGAATCATCTCCATAACCAAATTATTGGAGATATTGATGTGGGTGTTCGAACGAGGTCGAGGATTGAAGAATTCTCTCATTGCGCATTTGTCTCTCCATTGAGCCAAAGAGCATCCAAGAAGCTTGTAAGGATAGCTCTTAGATAGTGGCAATGGAAGAAGAACTAATGCAATTCGAGAGAAATGAAGTTTGGGAACTCGTTTCTCTTCCAAGTGGTCGCCAAGTTATTGGGACCAAATGGATCTTCAAGAACAAGACGGATGAGAATGAGGTAATCACAAGGAACAAAGCAAGGTTAGTAGCTCAAGGCTACCGGCAAGAGGAAGGTATTGATTTCGAAGAATCTTTTGCCCCCATAGCTAGATTAGAAGCTATTAGATTACTTTTATCTTTTGCATCCCATAAGAATTTTAAACTATTTCAAATGGATGTTAAAAGTGTATTTTTAAATGTGATTTTCAATGAAGAAGTATATGTTTCTCAACCTCCCGGTTTTATTAATGAAAAATTTCCAAACCATATTTTCAAACTTAAGAAAACGGTGTATGGGTTGAGACAAGCTCCTAGAGCTTGGTATGATCGACTTAAGACCTTTCTTTTGAATTTAGGTTTTAAAATGGGAGAAGTTGATTCTACACTCTTCATTAAAGATTATGAAAATGACATTATCTTGATTCAAGTTTATGTAGACGATATAATTTTTGGTTCTACTAACTTTAATCTTTGTCAAGAATTTTCTAAGTCAATGAAGGATGAATTCGAGATGAGCCACATGTGAGAGCTCACTTATTTCCTTGGACTGCAAATTCAACAAATGGAGAATGTCACCTTCATACATCAGACAAAGTACACATGGAAGCTTATAAAGCGATTCGGGATAGAATCGTCTTCAAGCAAAAGGACTCCCATGAGTATAACTACCCATCTGCACAAAGATGAAAGCGGAAAAGATGTAGACTTTCGTCTATATTGATGTATGATCGGTAGCTTACTTTACTTAACCGCTAGTAGGCCTGATATCATGTTTTCTGTATGCTTGTGTGCTAGATATCAAGCTAGACCTAAGGAGTCACACTTGATTGCGTTACACGAATATTTCGTTATCTCAATCAATCTCTAGATTATGGGTTACTTTACCCTAAATCTAGCACATATGAGTTAATCTCATATAGTGATGCCGACTTTGCCGGATGCAAGTCCGACAGGAAAAGTACTAGTGGCACTTGCCATTTTCTAGGAAATTTCTTAGTTTCTTGGTTTTCTAAGAAACAGAATTCTGTGTCATTGTCCATGACTGAAGCGGAATATAAGTCTTGCATGTGCACAAGTTCTTTGGATGAGACACACTCTTATGGACTATGGTGTCAACTGTGATACTTGCCCAATCATCGTTGATACCAAAGTGCCATATGTCTTTTCAAGAATCCGGTACACCACTCCCGTACCAAACACATAGACGTGAGACAACATTTTATAAATGATCATGTAGCTAAGAAGGACATCATCTTAGAGTACATTGAAACCCAAAAACAAATTACCGACATCTTCACACAACCTCTTAAAGAAGATTCATTTGTGAGGTTGCGTGGAGAATTAGGAATTATGGGTGAATCTGAAATTTAGAAGCTCAACATTCATGTTATAACACCTTTTGAGCTCATGTCATCATATTGTCTTTCTTCTTTTGATATATGCTATATATGTGTATAAGAAAGGACATTGAGACTTTTGTGATTTCATGATTTCTTTGAGATTTATTTTAGAGATTTGTGTTTCAATTGATTTATCGTATTATATTGTTTTTATAATGAGTTTGTGATTAGAGTATAGGTCCTAGGGTGAGTGTTCTTATTCTCTGGATTTTTATCTCACTGTGCATTTTTGGACTAGGACAGACGACTGTCTTTCCTTCGACAGTCGACTGCCCTACTCCATCTCCTCAGTCTGAGAATTTGTATCTTTCGCACAGACGACTGATGACTGTTTTCCAGTCGACTGTTATTTTAACAGGCGACTGAATTTTAGTCATCAGGCGACTGTTCTCTTTGTCGAAATTTTTCAGTGCTCTCTTTCTTATTGATGAAGTTTATTGATTCTCGGTCAGTCGACCGATGTGTATAGTACAGTCGACTGTCCATTAGACAGACGACTGTATGTTACTCAACAATCGACTGTTTGTCATCCTTAGCTTAATTCTTATCACTTCATCCAGTCGATTGAATATTGTTCATCAGTCGACTGTCTACTGTTGTGAAGGTTCACTGCTTCGATCTGAGCCGTCAATTCTTTGATCCAACAGCCCAAATTTATTCCCTCTTTCTTATATACTTCGAGACGATTCAGTTCCCCCTCGACATTTCTCTCTCCTCCGATTGAACCGCATCGACTTCCCGCTCTTTTCCTCAGCCGTCGCCGTTGATCTCCTCCTCCCCGCAAGTCGATTGTTTCGTCGTTGCGTCTTCGTGTCTTCTCGACTTGGTTTGTCTTTTGTTCTCGAGTCTATCGTTCGATTTTTATCCTTCGATTCATTGCCTTTCGTTTATCTCTCTTTCGATTGACTGACTCCATGGCACCCAAGACCAAGGGTAATGGGAAGATCATGGGTTCTAAGAATCCTAGGGCTCCTAGGAAACCTATAGCCAAGAACAAGAAGCCCTACAAAGCTCGTACCAAACAAGCCGATTCTCCCTCGCATTCTGCTTCGTAAGGATATTCTCCTTCAGCGTCTTCTTCCGACGCTCAGCCCCTGATCAAGCGCCAGCGGAAGCGCATTGGTGTTACCATCAATGAGCCTACTGCTGACGCTCCACATCTGTCTGGTTCTGCTTCGAGCTCTGTAGAAGAGTCTCCCGTTGTGCCCCTACTGATCCCATTGTTCCACTTTGCTGAGATGACCTTTGCTTGGCAAAATTCCACTCTCTTTTAGGGATCAAGCTTCTTAGGGAGCAGTACATCGTTTTTCCCGCCTTTACTGCTCAGAGACTTTCAGACATTCTATCTGCTACCCACTTGGCTGATCTTTTTCGCTTCTCTCAGAGCAAGTCCCCTCGAGCCTATCCATTTTTGGTGAAGCTCTTCTATGCTAACCACGTTCGCGGTGCGTATTCTACTACCGGAGTTCTTGACACCATTGTTCAGGGAACCCACATTCAGATTACTCCCACTCTATTAGGGACCATTCTTAGGATTCCCTCTACCGGTTCTCTTCCTTCAGATATTTCCATCTCTGATATTGACGAGCTTGACCTGTCTGTCCTTCGAGATATGTTTCGTGAGATACCTTTAGCCCTGAATTCTGATATCAGGTCATCTATGTTTCGGGCTAGAGGTTGGGCAGTTCACCTAGTGGTGAAGTCCAACGTCCTGCCGAGGTATGGATCATCTGACCAGCCTTCCTAGGATATTTTGAAGTGTATGTATGCGATTTTCTCTGGGATGCCCGTGAACTGGGCCGGTGTCCTCCTTGACAGGATGGACAAGGTCGAGTTTACTTCTTCCTTAGCTCACATTCCCTATGGTGGTCTTTTGACTCTTGTCTTTCGACATTTTGGTGTTGATTTGGCTCGCTACGAGCCCATGCCTTTTGCTCCTCTCCTTGATGATTTTGCGAAGTCGAAGTCCTCTTCGGCTCTGCAGTCTGCATCAAATTAGAGGAAATCCACTTCAGCCCCATCTTCCTCCACTGTTCCTCCACCTGACCACCCTTCCACCTCAGCTCCTCCATCTCTTGATATTCATTTTGAGATGGTCTCTGGACTTTACATGTTGCTTTCCCTTTCCTTCCTACATCAGTGAATACCCTTCTCTGAGGATCTGAGACAGTTTGTTCCTCAGCCTCATGTGCCTCCTCAGCCCATCATCACTGATGTCATTGTGCATCCTGGTGTAGCTTCTACTCAGGATGCTGCTGATGCTGCTGCTGTTGATACTTCTGACCCTCCTCCCGAGGATACACCTACTGTCACAGAGCCTGCTTCTCCTTCTGCAGCCCCTGGCGACGCTGACTCATAGTTGTGTATTTGAGCTTGCATGATGGTTGTATTTTGATGTATGATGGATTTCTGATGATGATGTACGATGGTATCATGATGTATTTTTTTGGGATCATGATGTATGTTTTTTTGTTGGACATGTTGATGTCCGTATGCCATGTACTCATCTTTTGATATATATATATATATATATATATATATATATATATATATATATATATATATATGATGTTGCTGTTTAATCATGTGTCACACCTTGTATAATTGATTATCTTATCTATGTGATGTTTGCCATATTGTCTCCATGAATGATTTATTCTCTTATGATGTGCTTGTGAGACAATATCGGATTTGATATTGGTTTATTCATGCTATCTTTGATGTAATGCATTTTTGAAACTATTTTTGTTTCGTATATCTAAAATGTTGATATTGGACTTCAATTCCTATATTCACATAAGTATATGATGTGCTTTTATGAGTTTTTGATTCCATATATCTTTATACTCCTTGATTGTTGTTAGTTCGTATTTAGCACGATTATTGTTGTTGTTATTTACTCCCATCTTTTTGGATAATGCCATAGGGAGAGAGAAATAAATATACAAGATTCATAATGAATGTGCTAAGTATGTTCTAACACTTTGAATCTAAGATTGAAGTTGCCTTAGATTCAGGGGGAATAATATTACAATTAATATGGATTTTAATTCCTAGATTTCTTGAATTAAATTCATGCGTATCTTACTCATTTGCTTCAATTGATATTGAGATGACCTATTATTTGTTGACTAACTTGATTGGCATCTATGTAGGGGGAGTAAGTTTTCATTACGCACAATTATTTATCTTTTTGTTTATGTTTGTTTGTCATCATTAAAAAGGGGGAGAATGTTGAGTATTGGACTTCTCCCTACTTGGTGTTAATGATGAGCAAACATAAATTATTTGTGACTAATCCCCTATTTTGCTGTTATTCCATTGCCGAAGCTATTTATGAAGATCTACTAGCAATGGATGACTCTCAAAGTTCATTGAAGGCAAATGAAAATGGATTGGGTGATCGTAGATGTTGATTGAAGCTCCATGAAGACTTCAAGCTCATGTGATGGATAGAAGAGAGATTTCGTGAATGTAAATTTATTTTATCTCTTCTAGTATGTAGCTTAGAAGTAGAACTTTGATGGAGCACTCACACACATCTTCATTTCTGTCTTAGGACATCATTAGATCAATTGTCCTTTGACCCCAATTCATTTCTTTAGTGATTGTGCTTGGTTTGTTAATAACAGTCGACTACTGAACGTTTTATAGTCGTCTGTCTCAAAAACAGTCGACTGTGTTTTGTTCTACAGTCGCCTGTTATGCACAAACTCTTGCAATCTAGGTTTGGGCCTTTCTGTTTATTTCGCACATGCAACTGATGAACGATTCACAGGCGCCTGTCCTAATGACAGTCGACTGTGTTTTGTAAATCAGTCGCCTGTCTATCCTTCTGCCCAAACTTTGTTGATCTGACTTTTACGGCCAGTCGACTAATGTTGAATATACAGTCGACTGTCCCTTGGATCAGTTGACTGTGTATGCTGCAACAGTCGTCTGTCTGTGACCCAATTTATTGACTCTGCTTTCTGGAAATTCTCAGGGTATTTGATAGTCGCCTGTATAAGGATTTACAGTCGTCTGTTCTGATTAACAGTCTACTGTATTATCCTCATCAGTCTTCTGTCCTGTTATCTTACAATATTTCCAGATTTCTTCAACTTACCATTCTTTCGGCCAGTCGCCTATAGAAGTAATTACAGTCGCCTGTTGATTCAACAGTCGACTGTCTTTGCTTCATCAGTCGACTGTCCACGTGGTAAGTTTACCTACCCATGCTGACTGTGCAACACTCGACTGTGGTTTCTTCAACAGTCGACTGTCGCGAGTTCAGTTTCTATTCGTTGAGAATTTTCTCACGGATTTCAAAAGGGTTTTTGCCTAAACTGTTTTGTGGATTTGAGAAACCTATATAATGGGCTGCTACTGTTCCATTGAAAGGTTACCAAGTGACCTAAGCTATTGCAAAATCTCTTAAGCTTTCATTTCTAAAGTTTAAAGCTCTCAAATCCAAAGCCCTAAGAATTCCAATCTTTGATCTCTTGCTCTCCAACCTAGAACCAAAGAGTGATCCTCTAGGTATTTGGTGCAGTCAAGAGAAAGGGCTTTCTCCTCTCTTCAAAGACAGTCTACAACACACATCACACTTCTCCTTCAAGTTCTACTTCAAGGCATAGTTGATTGTAAGTGTTGCTTTCATATTTCATTACTTTCGTAAATTGAATTTGCTCTCGGGTTGTGAGAGCAGTTTGCTTGCTCCCAAGCTGTGGGAGTCAAGGACATCAATTGTATTCGATTTCACTTGTAGGGTTGGTACAAGTGGGTTTTAAGGAAACCTCAAGTTAGGGTTCTAACTTGAGTATCCGGAGGTATCTTGGTGGAAGGGACGTAGGATTACCGGGAACAAGTCGGGAAGTGACTTGGGTAATCCGAACCCTAGAAACATAATTGTGTTTGCATTTGTTTTTTATTTGGGTTTAATTCTAATTTCGCACTATATTGTTGGTTAGCATTTTAATTTGGTGTAACTATCATTTTAAATTGCTTAAACACTATTCAACCCCCCTTTAGTGTTTTCTCCATAGACAGGATCCTTACATCAATGAGTTGCGCAAAACCCCTGAAGATCTTAGGATGATAGCAACACTTTTTGATATGAAGACTTTGATGAAGACTGTATGGGCGAAAGGTAAGGGATTTCTTCTTCGCTGAATCTATCTTTCTTTTTCTTGATTCCCCCTTATATTACATGAATGAAAGGACAAGAATATCATTAAGATCTCGAGCTCCAGTCTGTCTTCCATGCTTCCCTTTGAGAGGTTAGATGGGGCTTGTCATCCCACCCAACGGTTCATCCTGATGAAGGGGCGACCAATGTTGTCAAAGGATCATCATCAACGATACTGGAGGTATCCAAGAAGACTGAGGTTCAAAAGAGGAAGAAACTGAGTCCTTCTGTAGAGGTCATGGAGGCCCAGAAAAAGAAAAAGAAGAATGGCGGCCATGTCACAATCTCAATTTCACCATCCGTGGCCCCAAACGCTCCTCAGGGTCAGAAAAAGATGAAGCTCTGGGCCAAGACTGAGGCTGGGAAGGAGAATATTAAAGGAATGAAGCACGGAACTGAGGGCTCATCAGGCGGAGGTGACATCGTGGCCCTAGAGTAGTCCCTGAGCATGCTAGTGCCCCAACCTCACGTAATTAGTTGATGGGTTCACCGTCAGCTCAGGGGCCTTGTCTGGTTGTTGACTCCTGGGTGTTGGGGGGCCACCTTCCACAAGAGCCATTAGATGAAGATATTACCCGGAGTTTAGGCCGATCTTCTTAGAGGATATGTCGCCTCAAGATTCGGAGGGATGTTAGGGAGAGGGATCTCATTACCTGGTGGGCGATGATGAGTCTGCATTCTTGAGTTGTCGGACCGCCTCTCGGCTTATCAAGAATTTGACTCTTCCTCGGAATAGGGCCATACTGGCCAGAGTTGATCATGAGAGACTGGCCACACTGGCGGTTCATCAAACCCTCCTAGTAAGCTATCTCTTCCATTCTTCATTCATAGGAAGCTTGGGTTTGATTTTCTTCTGTTCACAGGCAGCGATTACGACCGTCGAATTACGACAGCTCATTGGCCGTGGCTAACTATGAAGCCAATCTGGCTTACAGAAACGAACAGATGGACGCCACCCAAAAAGTCATCGATGAGGTGAAGACAAAATTTAAAGAAATCTAAACTTTGTCATTTAGAACTCCTTTCCCGTGTGAGTGAGGTCGAACAGGAACTGGCCGAGGAAAAAATAAGAGTTGAGGATGAGGAGTCCCTCATAAGACTTTTGGAGGAGCGACTGTTCGAGGAGTCCACCCTAAGGAGACAAGCCGAAGATCGACTGCTCAAGAAGGAAGAGGAATGGGAGATGAAAGAGGGGGACCTTCATGGTCAATTGCTTATTGCCTTATGCAAGCTCGTCTCATCTGGAGATGTTGAAGGATCATCCTCGTAGATCTCAGAAGACATGAAATCAAAGATAGCTCGGGAGGCCATAGAGGAGTACAAAACCAGCCTAGGCAATGTGATGATATTGTTCGAGGCTGGTTTCATGCGTTGTCTATTGCACATCGATCATAAGTATCCTGCTTTGGGGATGATTTTGATCAAATGTCACTATGGTCGAATGATGAGCTTGAAGGGAATGGTGATGATATTGCGGATGGGGAAGAGGTCCCTGCTTCGAATGAGGAGTCGACGCCCTTGAGAGGTTATCCACAAGGTTCGGCCACCTCATGAATGTAGTTGCTTGTATTTGGGTGTCCTGCCCCTTCCTTTGGATTTTCAAAACCTGAAATTTGAAATAGAAAATAGATAGCCGTTTTGGATTCGGGGCACCTTGCTGTTTTACCAAGCTTGGTGATGTATGCCTGCTTACCCCCTCAACTTGTCAAACTTGCACAAATGAAAAATGTGCGGAGAGAGTTGATGAATGACGAGCGTATTATGTCGTGTATTTAGGTCGGTCCCTGAAGAGGATGCCCCCCCTTAATTCATGTCATCGAGACTCGGTCGCTTTGTGTAACTCTGGAGGTTGAGCCATCAATAATAGTAAAGCTCATTCGGCCCGTGAAGATAAGGTCGTCCTCGATCGGGTGACTTAAACGGCCAGCGAAGGATTGGCCCCCTCCGATCGTATAGCCGAGCGGCCTGCGAGGGTAAAGTCATCTCCGACCGCATAGCCTGGCTGGCTTACGAAGGAGAAAAAGTCATCCTCGATCATGTAACTCAGTCCGCCCGTGAAGGGTCAGTCCCTCTGATCGTATAGCCAAGTGGCCCGCGCGGGTAAAGTCATCTCCGACCGTGTAGCCTGGCTGGCTCATGAAGGAGGAAAAATCATCCCCGATCTTGTAAATTGGTCGACCTGTGAAGAATCATTCCCTCCATTCGTATAACCGAGCGGTCCACGAGGGTAAAGTCATCCCAAACCACATAGCCTGACTGGCTCACGAAGGAGGAAAGGTCATTCCTGATTGTGTAGCTCGATCAGCCTACGAAGGGTCAGTCTGCAAAGGGTCAGTCCCTCCGATCGTAGAGCCGAGCGGCCTGCGGGGTAAAGTCATCTCCGATCGCGTAGCTTGGCTGGCTTGCAGAGGATAAAAAGTCATCCCCGATCGTGTAGCTCAGTCAGGCCACGAAGGGTTAGTCCCTCCGTTCGTATAGCTGGACGGCATGCGAGTGAAAAGTCATATCCGACTGCGTAGCCTGGTTGGCTTATGAAGGAGAAAATGTCAACCCCAATCGTGTAGCTTGGTCGGCCCACAAAGGGTCAGTCCCTCCGATCGTATAGCCAAGTGGCCCACGAGTGTAAAGTCATCTCCGACTGCATAGCCTGGTTGGCTCGCGAAGGAGGAATGGTCATCCCCGATCATGTAGCTCGGTCGGCCCGTGAAGGGTCAATGCCTCCGATCGTATAGCCGAGCGGCTTGCGAGTCATCTCTGACTGCGTAGCCTGGTTGGCTCGTAAAGGAGGAAAGGCCATCCTTGAGGAGGGTCAAATCGTGTGAGTGATCAATGCGCATTGAGGAAGGTCAAATTTATTTTTCTGAAAATATGCTAGTCATTCGCACACGAATGCGGTTACGTTTATGAACTATATCGTGCACCTAATACCATATCTCTCGTAGCCTTTGTTTAACCGGTAACACATTCCATGGTATTCTTTAGCATTTTTAACGTTAACACATTTATGGTACTGTTCGAGGCTGGCTTCACACATTGTCGATTGCAGATCGATCGTAAGTATCCTACTTCGGGGATTGATTTTGATCAAATGTCACTATGGTTGGATGATGAGCTTGAAGGGAACGACGATGATATTGCGGTTGGGGAAGAGGTGACTGCTTTGAATGAGGATTCAACGCCCTTGGGAGGTTATCCACAAGGTTCGGCCACCTCATGAATGTAGTTGCTTGTATTTGGGTGTCCAGTCCCTTCCTTTGTATTTTTAAAACTCAAAATTTGAAATAGAAAATAGATAGCCGTTTTGGATTCGGGGCACCTTGCTGTTTTACCAAGCTTGGTGATGTATGCATGCTTGCCCCCTCAACTGGTCAAACTTGCATAAATGAAAAATGTGCGGAGAGAGCTGATGAATGACGAGTGTATTATGTCGTGTATTCAGGTCGGTCCTTGAAGAGCATGCCCCCTTAATTCATGTCATCGATAATCGGTCGCTTTGCATAACTCTGGGGTTGAGCCATCAATAATAGTAGAGCTCATTCGGCCCGTGAAGATAAGGTCATCCTCGATCGGGTGACTTAAACGGCCATCGAAGGATTGGCCCCTCCGATCGTATAGCCGAGCTGCCGGCGAGGGTAAAGTCATCTCCGACCGCATATCCTGGTTGGCTCGCGAAGGAGAAAAAGTCATCCCCGATCGTGTAGCTTGGTCGGCCCGCGAAGGGTCAATCCCTCCGATTGTATAGCCAAGCGGCCCGCGCGGGTAAATTCATCTTTGACTGCGTAGCCGGCTGGCTCATTAAGGAGGAAAAATCATCCCTGATCGTGTAAATCGGTCGACCCGTGAATGATCAGTCCCTCCATTCGTATAGCAGAGCGGTCTACGAGGGTAAAGTCATCCCCGACCGCGTAGCCTGACTGGCTCACGAAGGAGGAAAGGTCATTCCTGATTATGTAGCTCGGTCGGCCTGTGAAGGGTCAGTTCGTGAAGGGTCAGTCCCTCCGATCGTAGAGCCGAGCGGCCTGCGACGGTAAAGTTATCTCCGATCATGTAGCTTGGCTGGCTTGCAGATGAGGAAAAGTCATCCCCAATCATGTAGCTTAGTCAGCCCACGAAGGTTTAGTCCCTTCGATCATATAGCCGGACGGCCTACGAGTGCAAAGTCATATCTGACTGTGTAGCCTGGTTGTCTTATGAAGGAGAAAATGTCATCCCCAATCGTGTAGCTCGGTCGGCCCATGAAGGGTCAGCCCCTCCGATCGTATAGCCAAGAGGCCCGCGAGTGTAAAGTCATCTCCGACTGCATAGCCTGGTTGGCTCGTGAAGGAGGAATGGTCATCCCCGATTGTGTAGCTCGGTCGGCCTGTGAAGGGTCAATGCCTCCGACAGTATAGCCGAGCGGCCTGCGAGTCATCTCCGATTGTGTAGCTTGGTTGGCTCACAAAGGAGGAAAGGTCATCCTTGAGGAGGGTTAAATCGTGTGAGTGATCGATGCACCTTGAGAAAAGTCAAATTTCTTTTTCCGAAAATACGCTAGTCATTTGCACACAAATGCGGTTACGTTTATGTACTATATTGTGCACCTAATACCATATCTCTCGTAGCCTTTGTTTAACCGGTAACACATTCCATGGTATTATTTAGCATTTGTTTAACTGTTAACACATTCAATGGTATTGTTCAAGGCTGGCTTCACGCGTTATCGATTGTAGATCGATCTTAAGTATCCTGCTTCGGGGATTGATTTTGATCAAATGTCACTATGGTCAGATGATGAGCTTGAAGGGAATAATGATGATATTGCGGTTGGGGAAGAGGTCCCTACTTTGAATGAGGAGTAAACACCCTTGGGAGGTAATCCACAAGGTTCAGCCACCTCATGAATGTAATTTCTTGTATTTGGGTGTCCAGCCCCTTCTTTGTATTTTCAAAACACGAAATTTGAAATAGAAAATAGATAGCCATTTTGGATTTGGGACACCTTGCTGTTTTACCAAGCTTGGTGATGTATGCTGATGTGTCCATATTTTCCATCTTTTCATAGCATCATTCCATTGCATTTCGTACCATATTCGCATCCAAGTCCCGCATTTTCTATGATATTGTAATTCTAATGCCATATTCGAGTTTCGTAGAGTTTTGTAGATTTTCAGGGATTTTGGAGTGATTTGGGACCAATTTTGGATATGGACACATCCGGCATGCCCTTGAGCCCGTTGGAGAAGCTATACAGGAGTTCGCCGAGTTTTGGAAGCCTATGGGAGGAGTTGAGGAGATTGCTAGGAGTGGGGGAGAAGCAGGCAAGATGAGCTGAAATCTTCCCAGGCGACTCGACCGAGCAGAGCAGCTGCTCGGTTGAGCTGATACACGAGAGAACTTGATATGCACCCTGCTCGACCGAGCAGTATGGTGACTCGGTCGAGCAGCTTCCATTTTCGAAGCTCCATCATCAACATCCTGCTCGACCGAGCAGGACTTATGCAACCGAGTCAGCTGGCGACTCGACCGAGCAGGGCTCACTCAGGCCGAGCAGGGCTCACTCGACTGAGTCACTGACTCGGTCGACGACAATGCGGCCCATTTTTGGAATTTTTCGTGGGCCCGTCTGGATGCGTGCAGCTAAGTGAAGTGCGGATCTGGACGATGGAATGTGAGAGCTCATTTTCTTTTGATATTTTTTTTTGGGGAATTACGTTTACAGGGGAGAGAGGAGATGAGAAACGATTTGTAGATCTAAACCTATTTTTTGGGGGAGAATTGAATTGTTTTTGGAAGATCAATTGCTCTTGCGTTCTGGAATCTACTTGGATTATTATTGGTTATTATTCTTTCTCGTCTTCGGCAAGTAAGCTATTCATTTCTCGCTTAATCCAATTACTACAATGTTTTCTCGTATAAAAATTGGATTTTTATTCGTTAAATTCACCATGTGTGAGTAGTCTCCTCTAGGGTTGATAGATTAGCCTTAAGACTTTAGGAAGGAGATGTAGATCTGGATCTCTAGGTTGTATTGGGAATAAGGAGGAGAATTTTGGTCGATTCATCCGAATCCCTAGGATAACTCGTACTGAGATCATGCCCACTATCGGTGGAATTGATGAGCTTATCCTTGGGATTTAAATAGGAAAATTAGTGGATCCAACCAAGGCTCGTGACCATGCCCGACTCGTGCCTTGAGGGGATCTACCGACGAACTATATCGCTACATTGACGGCTATCGCCACTGCGTCAATGAGAGCCACTGAAATACCTCGAAATTCTAACCCACGAGAGTGGTATGAATTAAGAGAATAATCCCCTAAACCTACTGCAGCGTAAGGATCCCATTCTAACATCGATCTCTGACAGTCTTAGCAGTGATCCCTAAGACCCTAATTTTCTTTATTATCAAGTCAACAACAACATCACAACCAATCTTTCCAACGCGATAGCTATCTCACTTTGAGATTTAAAAATAATCTGAGACCTCAATTACACTGTCACCGTCACTGTGGGATCCGACATCTTTTATACTATAATTTGACACCGTCCGCTTACGGATAAAGCCCAGAGCTGACACCTAGGAGCCATACTACGCCTAGCGACTGTGACACCGCTACATGGAATTTAGGTGTAAGTTCGGGGTGCGTCAAGTTTTTGGCGCCGTTGCTGGGGACGGTTACGGTGTATCTCAATTTATTTTTATTTTGAAAAGTTTGCTAGCGAATCTTTTCATTCCTTGTCTCTCCACCATTTTTATTTTTTAATTATTACCTTGCTACTAATGGTATTTTTCTGAGCTATCTTGTGCGTGATCAGTCGCTTTGGGGTTCTTGACAAAGAATTATTATTCGACCCTGAGATCCAGAAAACAGCAAGAGCTCTGAGGGCTTCGAATAGAAATCAGGCACCTTCTGATCAAATGGCAAACAATACCGCCGCTCCACCTCGCACCGGGTCCATCCAGGACCACATGAAGCCAAGCTTTGGAAATAATTCTTCCATCCTGAGACCGCAACTGGCGACAACTAGCTTCGAGTTAAAGACGGGGCATATAAATCTAATGCAGCAGGATCCCTTCCATGGGCATCCTCACGAGAATCCTAACCACCACATCGACACTTTTCTAGCAAAGTACGATACTTTTAAGGCTAAAGATGTGAGTGATGATGCCATCAAGTTAAGGCTTTTCCCCTTCACATTGAGGGATAAGGCTTCATATTGGCTACATGCCCATCCGTCCAACCACTTCACCACATGGGAGCAACTGGTGCTCGCCTTCATGGACAAATTCTATCCACCCTCAAAGACGGTGCAGATCAGGGGGCTATCTCAAATTTCAAACATCGTCCGCAAGAATCTCTTTATGAGGCCTGGAAAAGGTTTAAGGACCTTCAGCATCAGTGCCCTCATCATGGGATCCAGTCCTGAGATTTGGTTCAGAGCTCCTATAATAGGCTGCAGCCCAGCACAAAGATGATAATTGATGCTACCGCGCAAGGTGCTCTACTGGACAAATTGCCTGAGGAAGCCATCAATCTGCTTGAGCATATGGCAGAAAATAATCAGCAGTGGAGCGAAGAGTGCACCGTTGTCACCAAGACCCCCGAGGTGAATGCTGTCAGCCACCTTGATTCTCACATCGAAACTTTGTGTAAACAGGTGGCTAGGATTGAACAACGTTTGGACTCCATCCCAGCAACTACCAGCACCTCTGCTTATCATCCTTTAGAGAATTATGGAGAGCAAAGTTACATTCCCAATGAGGGATACTATGATGGAGCCGAATCATCTGAGTCGGTACAGTATGTCCAAGGAGAGGGGCACAATCAGTGGCAACATCCGGCTGCTAGGAATCATCCTGGATTTTCTTACGAGAACCCAAGTGGAGCGGGTTTAGGCCAACTGGACCATATCGATCACCAGTCTATCAGTTCAATTGCATGTCTCAGCAAGGCTATGCGCCAACTCCGTCGAGGTCCAACCTAGAGACCACATTAGAGACTTCATGAGTGGGCAGGTCAGGTTCAACCAGGACACATCCACTCAGTTCAAAAATATAAATACATCGCTTGATGAGCTGAGGAGCTAGATTTCTCAACTACTTAAGAACCAAGGGAGGTTGCCTTCGCAACCGGAGCCGAATCCGAGGGCTCAAGCCAATGCCGTAGTCTCCGTTACTACACGTGGAGGACAAGCAACCGACCCCGTTATGATTTCAGTTGTGAACAAAGAACAAGTCATAACTGAGGAGGCCACTATTGGCAGTGATAGGGAAGAGGCTACAGATGAGCCTACCATGGATGGAGACAAGGCGGAATCACCTTCCACCGTGCCTACCGTCACACCAACGCCAAGAGATGATGTAATTTGTTCTAATAAGCTGTCCCCTAATAATGTCACAAAGGACAAGGGGAGCCGACCTCCTCTGCCGTATCCATAGAGGTTGGATTTGGATAAAATGGAGAAGAAGTATTCCAAGTTCACGGAGCTTCTGAAGGGCATCCAGCTTAACATCCCATTCATGGATGCCATTACAGAAATTCTCATTTATGCGAAGTTTCTAAAGGACCTCATCACAAGGAAGAGGAAGCATGAGGAGATAAAGCTTATGGAGGACTCTACCTCCTTTATAAAGAACCATCTCCAGAGGAAGCTACCGGATCCGGGAAGCTTCACGGTTCCATGTTCCATGGGAGGTACGCCCATCAATCGAGCCCTAATTGACTTGGAAGCGAGCATCAGCTTAATGCCGATTTCCATATTTGAAAGGATACAAACTGGGAGCGAGCTGGAGCCCACGAATGTCACGCCCCGCTTCCCAAAAATGTGGAGGTGAGACGTGAGAAGGTCCGCTCAGACTTGAAGCTGCAAAGCTCCAAGCCCGATAAGCGTCAATCAACAATGAATTGGCAGGTCCTTGCAACGCAATACGAAACAGCGATAAGAATAATGAAGTGAGACAATAAGCAATTTATTAAATCTCAGAATATCCATAAAATAAATTACAATATCACAGAAAAGCCACCAGGCTCAAAAGGAAAAGCTAAGGCCTAAACATGGCCAACAAGGTACAACATACAAGCAAGGGTGCCACACACCAACAACTAACAGCAAACCTAAACAAGGAAGAGAACACAAGCGACCTCTAAGACTGGTCACCAATAACCACAAACTCCTCCTCGGCAACCATTGGCTCAGCGCCAGCGAACACTACGTCCTCAGCAACAAACTCAGGCTCGGGATCTAACATGTGTCACCCAAAAGAGAAAAGGGGCACATGTCTGCAAGTCGAAAGACTTGTGCAAGGAAACTGAAAGAAAGGTAAACTAACAACCTAGCAGTTAAAGTATGGTGCATGGCATGGCAAGTATCGTATGGAAGTAACAAATGAAGTACAAGTAGCAAGTAACAAGTGGTAGGTGTGACATGTATTGTCAAGTAACAAGTACAAGGGATCACTCACACACGTGTGAGTGCCCTATTGCCCGCAGGCTGGATTCAAGTACAAAGGATCACTCACACACAGGCGAGTGCCCTATTGCCCGCAGGCTGTGTTCAACTCGTTTTCTAGACCACGAGCCAGATTTGTATTTAACACGTATGGCATAGGGTTATGCCTGCAACGCAGGTGCCTAGCTGGAAACAAGTAGATCGGGCATTGGCTATCAACCAACTCACGTGGCCCGCTTCTGGAACACGAGCCAGGAAACAAAAGTATTGTAGCGATGCTACGCAATCACGATGAGTGTTCAAGCATGCAATGACATGAGCAGATATTCGCGTACCATTAATTGAATTTAAACATGACAGGCAAAATGCAATGACATGGACAGATATTCGCGTACCGTTAATTTAAATTAAACATGGCAGTTAAAGATGCATGGATGACATGAACAGTTAATACGCGTACCGTTAAGTGAAATTAAACGTGACATACAAGCATGATGAAGGTGACGGATCTAGCTTCGTTGTCAAACTAGATCAATGGCGTCTAGACAGCTATCCTTTCACTGTCTAGTCTCTTTTACGCTAAAGCAAGGTAATGGCCCAAGGACATGGCCCAAATCAAGAGATGCAAGTTTCACTTGCCTGATATCGACGAGGAAGGTCGACAAGCACGCCACACAAATGTTATCTACGGTGAATGGACCGCTGCTATAGAGAAACAACATTAGAAAAGATATCTAGAACCGGTTTCTTAATTGAATCCTATGATTTCTAATAACCATTTTTATTAGGGTTTCACAATATCAATGTGGGTTGTGAAAACATTAAAGGATCGAACACTACCGTATAGAAGCGGAAGATCGACGCCGAGCAACCACGGCAACAGATGAACGACCAGGAACCACGGCTTAGATCTGAAACGACGGGGAAAATCTAGAGAAAAATGGATTAAAGGGGGTTTTGAAGAGGAGATTGAAGCTTGGCCAATGGAGGTGATATGGAGCTTGGGGTGATGGAGATGGGTTTGGAATTGAAGGGAAAACAATGGGGAAGAACTAGGTTTAGAGAAAAGAAAGAAGGAAGAAGAAGTGATCGGAGTATTTATAGGGTGAACCGGCGGCCTAGATCATGGTGGCCGGCCAAGATGGAGGGGAGATGGGCTCTTGATGAAGGGGAAGAGCTAGAGGAAGGTTGGGGAAGATCAGAGGTCAAGGGGGAATGAAAGAGGCCAGGAGAAGAGAAAGAAAGAGAAGAAACAAAGTGGGGTTTAAATAGAAATCTACCTGGTGGCTGCCCAGAAATTAGGGTTTCGACACTGATTAGTCGGTCAAAGAGCAACCACTGACCGACTAGTTTGGGAACTAGTCGGTCGGTTGACCAACACAGACCGACTAAGTGGAAACAGTAACTCCTGACGAAAAATAGGATTTAGATTTAGTCGGTCAAAGAACAACTACTGACCGACTAGTTTCTCATCTAGTCGGTCGACGAACGTTCTTAGACCGACTAAGAATGAATAGTACTTGGTATCAAAATGATCATAGAGCTAGTCGGTTAAAGAATGATTGCTGACCGACTAGTTTGGGAACTAGTCGGTCGACAAATGTTCTTAGACCGACTAACGATAAACAGTAACTCCTATACAATTGATTCAATAAACTAGTCGGTTCCAGTAGAGTTCCTGACCAACTAGATCTCAATCTAGTCGGTCGGTCCCCCTTCTTGAACCAACTAACGTGCACGGAAAGTGCCAAATTGAAGCACAAAGCTTCGGGAAGATTCCTACGGCTTCTAAGATCAACCTACCTCTAAGATATGAGCGATATGAAGCCCGTCATGAATGACTTACTCCGAAATCGACGATCAACGGAAGAAGCTAGGAAAACACGACGAAACGAACGAAAACGAAAACTACGGAGACGGAGAAAGGAAATCACAACCAAAGAGAAGGCAACCAAATATATATATATATATATATATATATATATATATATATATATATATATATATATATATATATATATATATATATAATCTATACAAGAAAACCAGTCGTTACAACGAACATGTCCATACAGCTGGCGGATCACTCTATCACATATCCGGTGGGCATCGCCAGGGGCAGTATTCTACAGATACCTCCTGGGTTGTGTGTGCCAGTGGACTTCGTTATTATGAATATGCCTGAGGGAAGGAGCTCCCAGCTCTTATTTGGCCGCCCCTTCATGGCGACGGCCGACGTCCTTATTGATGTCCGTGAAGGAACTCTGAATATGGGTAATATAGAAGCCCAATTCCGATTGCAGAGGTCTATGAGGGAGCATGTTCTTGAAGAAGGAGCTAGCTATTTGGAGCTCCTAGAAGATGAAGCCGTAGGAGAGTATACTTCTGAGGGGGTCATGAAGGACCCGATAAGAACAAGTGTTGATGACAACGGTGACCTCGTTTACAACAAGGCGGTTGCCACCTATCTCCGTGTGTTGGATGAGGAGCTCTTGGATCATTCTTTGTACCACAAAAAGCCGGAGGCCATAAGTTACATCACCGAGGAAAAGGCTGGAGTGGAAGGATGCCAAATACCACCGCACGGTATCATTGGCAAGAACGATGCACAAATCTCACGCGCACCGAATAACCATTGAAGAACCTGAGGGAGTCGAGCTCATGACTCAAAACGAGTGCTTATTGGGAGGCAACCCAATCTCTTATATCTTGGATTATCTTTTCCAATTTTTTGTTTTTACTTTATCTATTTAAGAAAACAAAATAAAAACGGTATCTATTTCTCTTAAAAATGCAAAATCATAAAAAAAATCTGATGGTTTCTTTCTTTCTACAGGTTAAACGTAAAGGGGCACACAAATTGATGTTTTAAATGGAAGAAAGCTGGGAGGAGAGCAGTGGATTTGAAGAGCAGGCCAAAGGAGAAGAGTCACAAGGGGACACAGGTAACTCGACCGAGCAGCCACTTGCTCGGTCGAGTAGCGCAGGCACAAGAAAAGAGAACGAAAACGTCATTCTGTCTACACGGCCCGAGCAGCCTTTGCTCGGTCCGAGTAGACACTGACTCGATCGAGCAGCCACATGCTCGGTCGAGTATCGCATGCACGTGAAAACAAGGAGGAAACGACGTTCTGTCTACGCGGCCCGAGCAGCCTCTGCTCGGCCTGAGTAGGCATCGACTCGACCAAGCAGAAGCATGCTCGGCCTAGCAAAAGAGAAGATTGGAATCAACAGCGATCTACTCGACCGAGCAGGCCCTACTCGATCGAGCATATGAGGGAGTGTTCTGAAACTCTTTTTATTTTTGTCTGACTCGATCGATCAGCTATGCTGCTCGATCGAGTCAGTTTATCCTATTTCTTGCAGGGCCCACTTTCGAACGATTTGGTTTATTAAAACACTTCCTTTAATCACTAAGCTTTCTCACTTAATCAAAATCCCTAGCATGAGCACAAAGTCCTCTACCCTACTCGACCCACTCCACCGCCGCCGTCCTCCCTTCCTCCGCACATGCCACCGTCCACGCCGACTGTCCGGTCAGCACCCTCTCTCTCAGCCTCTCTCTCCCTCCCTTTCTCTTTATTTCCCCCGTATTCTCTCTTCCCCTTTCAAATCACCGACCGACACCACCGGTGCCACCCATGCCGGTGCCCCCTGCAAAACCCCCATCCTCTTGAAACACCCCCCAATACTCCCAGCCGCTCCATACCCCTCCTCCAATGGAACCACCCCGCCACCGATCCTTCCCCCAAATCCGCTAGGGCATCTCCACCTGCTCGATCGAGCACGAATGGTGCTCGACCGAGCACGTAGCCCCCCGCTCCCCTTCGACACTGCTTGACCGAGCAAAGTAAGTGCTCAGTCAAGCCATCCCCTTCCTAATCCGATCTGCTCGACCGAGCACTATTGCTGCTCGGTCGAGCAACCCTCAGCACTAACCACAACTCGGCACTAACACTGCTCGACCGAGCAAGGCTTATGCTCGGTCGAGTAAATGGACACACTCCCCTATTTATTTTTCACATCATACCCTGACAGTATATTTGTTTCTATTTCAGGTACGTTTCGCCTATGTCAGAGTACATGTCTCGGATTAGCTTGGGGGATACCTGATCAGCAGCAGTCCCATACTCGCTGATAGCGCTCTCGCTACGATCATATTGTCGGTACACTCTATACACTCCTTACTTTTATACCGTTACTACATCCTGCCATTTGCATCATGCCTCGCACTAGAGGGGGTCCCACACCTCCACGTCACAGGAAGAGGAAGGCCACTGGTGCCTCCTCTTCTAGACCATCATGTTGCACTCGTCGCAAGCCTTCACCCACTACCGATGAGGAGCACGTGGGCGATCCATCGTTCGCATCCGAATCTTCTCTCCTGCATCACACATAGATCCCATCCACTTCCAACCCCATTCCCACTACCGCTCCACCACCACCACCCGACAGCCCCCTCCACCGCTCTTCTGCCACGTGTGCGGACTTTCGACATCACCTTCCATGATGACGCACATCGCGACCGCTTCATCAGGCTGTCGCAGCGTCGACTCGTTCCCACACTATTTATATATGTACCGACACTCCGATCCCTTGGACTCCTGCAGGGAGTCCATTGGCTTTACCATACTATTGGCGTCGAGCGACTCCTAGCTGTCCATGCACCCACGTACACTCACCTCACTCTGGAAGCATTGATTTCCATTGCCCGCACCAATACGGATGACGGCATTACCTTTCGGCTGATGGATCACAACTTCACGATCACATATGCCATGATCCGATCCCACTTCCACTTCCCAGCCATCCCTGACCCTCGAGCCGCTTTCTCCCCAGACTATGACCTAGGCACGTTCGATGCCTCAGCCTTCTGGCATCGCATTTCTGGTCTGGACCACTACCACCCCAGTCGGGCGAAGGCATCATGCATTGTGCATCTCTGCCTTCGCTATGTGCAGAGACACCTCGCCACCACCATTTTCTACAGGCCAGAGGTCAGGACCATGTCCCTACCTGAGCTTTCCCATCTTATGGGCATGACCCGACCTATGCGCTTCCATCCCGACGGCTCCCTTCACCCTTTTGTCCTTTCTGATGCAGCCCACTGGCTGTGTTATCTCCTTTTGCAGACCGCCCACACCCACTATTCCACCGATAACGGCTGCGGTAGATTCTTCACCATTTTTGCACGGATGTTAGGTATCCATCTTTCTGATGACCTAGTGACCCCCCTGGCCCCACGTGCTTGACATTAGGTGTGCTTGAGCACATGCATATCATTAGGCCTTACAGAGCCCGTCACTGGACCTACCTGGTTGGCACCCACCACACACCACACTTCGTCCTTCCTGCCCCTCACCTCACCACCATAGCACCTGTCCAGTAGAGCTGGATGATAGTTAGGGTCCACCCACGTCCAGCACTCCACGTCCTCGAGCCACCGGGAGCTCCCGTCACGGCAGTCGCCGACGACCGGGTTCCCCGCTCCTCCGAGTACGAGGAGCATGACCTGGCGGGCATTGTGGCCATCCTTCCAGCTCTTCCTGTGCATCCACCACCCCCAGGAGGCACTTCTTCTTCCACCTCTGTATCTACCACCTCCACCACCGTCGAGGCCTCGGGGACTGTCACCACTATCTATCCCAAAGGCCCATACCACTGTCTCCACTGTACCCATGCCTGAGGGCACTAATATTTTGTCTACTCCAGAGCCTACTGCTCTAGACTTTCTGGAGCAAGATCCATCCGTCACCCTTCCACCACTTAGGGACCTTATAGCTTCACTGACCATCTCCTTAGGGTCACACATTCCACTCACTGGCACCTCTTCATCACCAGCAGCAGCTGTCCTTACCGAGAGCGTCTCGACTTCTGTCCACACATCTGTGTCGACGACTGCTCTATCCTCTGCTGCCCCTGCTTCTACCATAGTTTCTCCTGATCTCAGCCACACTACACCATATACTTCCACTGCTGAGATCCCATCCCGTACACCCTCTCTGACTTTTCAGCCTAGGCACCGTGGATTATCTCCACTGGGACGTTTTACGAGAGTGGTGTCTCATAGTTTTCATCCTCCCCTCGACTCCCGTACCACTGACGGTCGCCTGACCGTGTTGGAGGACTTGACTGCTTGCCTGCGGCGGGATTTCGACGCCTTCGTCCGCTCGACAGCCACACATCATGAGAAAGTCGAGGCAGACCTAGCCTCCATCATTGACCTACTTCGAACACGTGGCCCACCTCCCGTGATCCTAGCTCGTGCCCCTCCACCCACGCCAGCCCCTGTGACGACCGTTGCACCACTCAATGCCCCGCATTCTCAGGCTTCTGCAGGGCCTGCTTCTTCCACACCTGAGTCGGTCACCACAATCCCGTCCACTACTGCTATTGTACTATTTTCAACTGCGCCTGTCACCACCACTTCTGATCTCCTTTCCGACCCACCAGTTGAGCTACAGCCACCCTCCACATTTTCTGGTCCACAGCAGGGCGACCCATCACGACCGACAGACGGTGGTGCCCTGCTTGATGCTGTCCCGACACACTTTTTGCTTCCCTCATATTATGTTGTGCCCATCTGGTTTTTCGGGGCCCTGACCTTACACAGCTTGGGGGGAAGATCCGCCATACATCATTTCATGCATATGCATCATCTTTTTATTATTGCATCATATCATGTTTTATTTCTTCTGCACAGTTTTATTTCTAATTCCTTTTCTATTGCCTCACATACCCACCCTTTCTAGCAATATCTCCCGCATAGTAGTGTTTTCTCAGCAGTGAGGACACTACTGGTTTTAGCTTGGGGGATGAGTGCTATCACTTTATTTTACATTTTTCTTTTATAATTTTCTTATTTTTCAGATTTTTAGTTTACTTTCCCACCCATTTTCCACCTTTTTATATTTTTTCACATTCAGCATCACGTTTTTCACTTTTTTCCATGCATGCATGTCTGTTCTCATTATCTTGTTCTCTCCACCCTTTTTCTTTTTGCTGAGATTGTTTTGCATGATGATACTTCTCATAGCCATCAGTAGTTACCCACGGTGCTTATATTTGATGACATGCTATTTAGGGTAGTTTCAGTTTTACTATCTATATGCGTGCATATTCTTTTGCTGATCTCTCTAATTTAATGCCTGATATGAATTGAAATTGAATGCATGAAATAGTATCTAGTATGTGCTTTGTTGGATAATACACCTAGGTTCACACATCATTAGAACACTTGGAGCACCTGTTTGCTATCTTATTCACTTCTGTTTGCATGCTTGATATTATTGTGCTTATTACTGAGTGCTTTTCAGTATTCATCAAGATGAATGAAAATATCCATGCTAGTTATGAGTTTATTTAGAGTATTATCCTATTGAATTGTTGTGCACCTTTGATGAGTGAACCGAGTGATTTATTATTTTCCTTCTCCACATATCTTTATGATTCTCTACATATCAGTTGGTTTCATCTCCTACAGCTACCTTTACTGCATTCTACTTCCCAAAAATCCCAAAAGCAAAAAAATGTTAGCTTCTAAATAAGATGAAAGAAATAAAAAGAAAAAAAATGGGAAAAAGAGAAAAAGAAAAGAAAAAGAAAGAAAAGAAAGAAATAAAATTGTTTTATATCTTTTATTAGAAGCTATCACAAATACTTGGAAAAAGACAAAAACTTTCATATCCTATTCCTAGATGCGACGCCTCGAGCTAAGCTTGGGAGGATGAACCAATTGATCATATGAGTGAGTATAACATTAGAGTGGAGACGGTGCACAATGGGGAGATTAGATAATGCTTGGACTTTACAAAATATTTTAGTTTTGGAGATTTTTCATGATTCGAAATGAATATTTGAATAGCATGATTCCTTCCAATCTTTATTGCATGTTCGTGTGATTTCTCCATGCTCCACCTGTATCTATTAATTGAAAAGTGCATTGCTAACTCTGTTTATACTAGACTCTATGGACTGCATGAGATTGATATGAGTTGATGGCATTATTTTAGAAGATCCCTGTTTTTTGTCTTTATTGCATGCTAGCCATATGATTAGTAAAACTTGAAAATACCATTAGCATGTGTTTTTACAATTCGTAGCGTCGTGATATACTGCTGAGGCTTGAGATCTGATTGAACAACTTTAGCACCCTCCTTCCATCTCTATTCTCTTTTATTTTTATTCCTTTTGTTTATCGCCCGGCATACCTAGTATTAGTCTTCCTCGAGGACGAGTAAGAGGTAAGCTTGGGGAATTTTGATGTGTCCATATTTTCCATCTTTTCATAGCATCATTCCATTGCATTTCATGCCATATTCGCATCCAAGTCCCGCATTTTCCTACGATATTGCAAATTTAACGCCATATTCGAGTTTCGTAGAGTTTTGTGGATTTTCAGGGATTTTGGAGCGATTCGGGACCAATTTTGGACATGGACACATCCAGCATGCCCTTGAGCCCATTGGAAAAGCTCTACAGGAGTTAGCCGAGTTTTGGAAGCCTATGGGAGGAGTGGAGGAGATTTCCAGGAGTGGGGAAGAAGCAAGCAAGAGGAGCTGAAATCTTACCAGGCAACTCGACCGAGCAGAGCAGCAGCTCGGTCGAGCTGATACACGAGAGAACCTAATACGCACCCGCTCGACCGAGCAGTACGGTGACTCGGTCGAGCATCTTCCATTTTCGAAGCTCCATCATCAACATGCTGCTCGACCGAGCAGGACTTATGCAACTGAGTCAGCTGGCAACTCGACCGAGCAGGGCTCACTCGGGCCGAGCAGACAGAATGACACTTTTCGAAGGAGCCCGATCCAGTGACAGACTCGACTGAGCAAGAGGGCCGCTCGACCAAGTAGCCGACCGAGCCAGCTTCTGCTCGACCGAGTCATTGACTCGGTCGACGACAATGTGGCCCATTTTTGGAATTTTTCGTGGGCCCGTCTGGATGCGCGCAGCTGAGTGAAGTGCGGATCTGGACGACGGAATGAGAGAGCTCATTTTCTTTTGATATTTTTTAGGAAATTACGTTTACAGGGGAGAGAGGAGATTAGAAACGATTTGTAGATCTAAACATATTTTTTTGGGGAGAATTGAATTGTTTTTGGAAGATCAATTGCTCTTGCGTTCTGGAATCTACTTGGATTATTATTGGTTATTACTCTTTCTCGTCTTCGGCAAGTAAGCTATTCAGTTCTCGCTTAATCCAATTACTACAATGTTTTCTCTTATAAAAATTGGATTTTTATTCGTTAAATTCACCATGTGTGAGTAGTCTCCTGTAGGGTTGATGGGTTAGCCCTAAGACTTTAGGAAGGAGATGTAGATCTGGATCTCTAGGTTGTATTGGGAATAAGGATGAGTATTTTGGTCGATTCATCCGAATCCCTAGTATACCTCGTACTGAGATCATGCCCACGGTCGGTGGAATTGATGAGCTCAGGGAGTATCCTTGGGATTTAAATAGGGAAATTAATGGATCCAACCTAGGCTCGTGACCATGCTCAGCTCATGCCTTGAGGGGATCCACCGACGAACTATATCGCTACATTGACGGCTACCACCATTGCGTCAATGAGAGCCACCGAAATACCTCGAAATTCTAACCCACGAGAGTGGTATGAATTGAGAGACTAATGCCCTAAACCTAATGCAACGTATGGATCCCATTCCAACATCGATCTCCAACAGTCTTAGTGGTGATCCCTAAGACCCTAGTTTTCTTTATTATCAAGTCAACAAAAACATCACAACCAATCTTTCCAACATGACAGCTATCTCACTTCAAGATCTAAAAATTATCTGAGACCTCAATTACACTGTCACCATCACTGTGGGATCCGACATCTTTTATACTATAATTTGACACCGTCTGCTTGCGGATAGAACCCAGAGCTGACACCAAGGAGCCATACTACGCCTAGCGACTGTGACACAGCTAGGTGGAATTTAAGTGTAAGTTTGGGGTGCGTCATATGCCTGCTTGCCCCCTCAACTGGTCAAAATTGCACAAATGTAAAATGTGCGAAGAGAGCTGATGAATGGCGAGCGTATTATGTCGTGTATTTAGGTCGGACCCTAAAGAGGATGCCCCCTTAATTCATGTCATCGAGACTCGACCGCTTTGCATAACTATGGGGTTGAGCCATCAATAATAGTAAATCTCATTCAGCTTGTGAAGATAAGGTCGTCCTCAATTGGGTGACTTAAACAACCAGTGAAGGATTGGCCCCTCCGATCGTATAGCCGAGCGGCCTGAGGGTAAAGTCATCTCCGACCGCATAGCCAGGCTATCTCGCGAAGGAGAAAAAGTCATCCCCGATCGTGTAGCTTGGTCGGCCCGCGAAGGGTCAGTCCCTCCGATCGTATAGCCAAGCGGCCTGCACAGGTAAAGTCATCTCTGACCGCGTAGCCGGGCTGGCTCATGAAGGAGGAAAAATCATCCCCGAGCGTGTAAATTGGTCGACCCGTAAAGGATCAGTCCATCCATTCGTATAGCCGAGCGGTTCGCGAGGGTAAAGTCTTCCCCGACCGTGTAGCCTGACAGGCTCACGAAGGAGGAAAGGTCATACCTGATTGTATAGCTCGGTCGGCCTGCGAAGGGTCAGTCTGCGAAGGGTCAGTCCCTCCGATCGTATAGCCGAGCGGCCCGTGACGGTAAAGTCATCTCCGATCACGTAGCTTGGCTGGCTCGCAGAGGAGGAAAAGTCATCCCCGATCGTGTAGCTCGGTCGGCCCGCGAAGGGTTAGTCCCTCCGATCGTATAGCCGGGTGGCCTGCGAGTGTAAAGTCATATCCGACTGCATAGCCTGGATGGATTATGAAGGAGAAAATGTCATCCCCAATGGTGTAGCTCGGTCGGCCCGTGAAGGGTTGGTCCCTCTGATCGTATAAGCTGAGCGGCCCACGAGTGTAAAGTCATCTCTGACTGTGTAGCTTGGTTGGCTCGCGAAGGAGGAATGGTCATCTCCGATCGTGTAGCTCGGTCGGCCCGTGAAGGGTCAATGCCTCCGATCGTATAGCCGAGCGGCCAGCGAGTCATCTCCGACTGCGTAGCCTGGTTGACTCGCAAAGGAGGAAAGGTCATCCTCGAGGAGGGTCAAATCGTGTGAGTGATCGATGCGTCCTGAGGAAGGTCAAATTTCTTTTTCTGAAAATATGCTAGTCATTTGCACACGAATACGGTTAAGTTTATGTACTATATCTTGCACATACTACCATCTCTCTCGTAGTGGTACCCCCCAATGATACTGATGAATGATCATGATGTTGTTTGTAATTTTATGTTGGGAGTCGAACAAGCAGCTAATGATACTTAAAAACAAACACGAGAATATTTTTTTATAAGCCTTTAAGGTAGAAAAATCTCACCGGGAAGGATGTTGAGAATGTAAACTTAATTCAAAGTGTGTGACTCTTGGTTGGTTATGAGTGAAAAGTCATCTTGAAAGTATGTGACTTTTGGTTATGCAACTTTTGAGTCTTATAAATATCTATGTAAGCCGAGGTGATCGGACCCCATCCTTGCGTTATGGCATATCAATTAGTTGTAGCTCACATATCTAACCCATTTCGGCTCAAATGACCCGAGCCCAATCAGCTAGCTTCCTGCAGTCCTACTTACAACATTTGGGAGATAAAATTCGACTCAGATACTAGAACGGATGCGAGAGACAGCCCCATCAGCAAGGTAGAAAGCGAAGGCAAAATCCCAACTGCCAAAATCCTTGGTGTTAAATAACATCAAACAAAATAAAATGGTGTTTAATCTAATTTATCAGTTGTTTATTAATTTATTTATTACTTCCTTTTCCCCTGGAGGCTGTAGGCAAACAAGCACACAAAAGTAAACATCCACAAGAGGTGAGGCAAACAGCAAAAGAGTAAAGGAAGGAATTTGACTACTTCAGCAACCCGACTTTGAAATGTTGCTACAATAGCCGAGTTTGGAGATTATGAGAAATAGTTTAGGGTCTTGTCCATGGAGTTTCGAAGCAATCTAGCATCCCAACCCCAACTTAAATTTGTGTGTTTCAATGTGCTTATCCATGGTTGTGGCCAAATTCGGCCACAACCTCAAATTCTAAACGGGTCCTTGGGTCTTAATGAGTAGCGGCACCAAAATGCCGGTTTATCGATCCAATGACACAGCTCGGTCTCGATCGATAGACCGGCATATGATGATCCATTATTCATATGATTATTTTGACTAAAATATTTGGCATCAATGCAGGAGGAGTAAATATTTTTATATCCAGCATATGAAAGACCGGCATATGAAAGACCGGCATTGATTATGGTTATGATTGTTTGGCATCATCAAAATGGGGGAGACTGTTGAATATTGGTTTTCCCAATGTAGTTTTGATGATAAACAAAAATAATCAATTATAAATAATCCCGATGTTTTGTAGTTAATGAAAGCATCGTCAATATAGACAAAGTCATATCAAATGAAGATGATGACTCGGATCATTGATGCAAGGACATCAATCAATGAAGCATGGAAATCAAGGAGTGAACGCAAGGAAATCAAAGCGTTGGACTCAACAAACTCAATGTGAGTCTTTATGGAATTCAATAGGGAGTGAAGAGGATAAAACATGTATATCTTTCTTTGTTTACTTCTTAGTTGAATTAGAATGTTAAGCCTTGAATAGACTTGATAGAATATCACTCATAACACTCACAACACCCTACATCATATATCATTGAGTGTCATCGGGTTAGAACGTGCATAAACTTGAAATAGAGTATTTCAGCCTACCCAGACATCTGGTAGTTCATTTCCAGACTCCTGGTGCTCATGCATATTCAGTTCTCCAATACCCTACCCAGTACAGAAGCCTGAAGTTCTCATTCCAGACGTCTGCACATTGTATCAGGCACCTGGATGACGAAGTCCAAACGTCTAATTACTTCTAGTCAAACTTCAAGTATCTCGGCCTCTGCTGACTTACAGAAAATCGGACGTCTGATGTTATGTTTCCAGACGTCTACACTTTGTATCAGACGCATTGATGATATACATCAGACGTCTGGTTAATTACGAACCAAATTTCCAGTGTCTTAAACTCTGCAGTCAAGTCTTGATGAAGGCGTCTGAATATATGTTTCCAAACATCTATACAGTCGACCAAACGTCTGGGTATTTAGATTAATATATTCCAAGTGACGCTGTCTCTCTATGTCTGAATGATCAGATGTCTGTCGCCTTAGAACCAGACGACTGTATAGTGGACCAGACTGTTGGGACCTGAGATGGCAAAGAGAACACTAGAGTGGAGGTGAATAGTGTTTTCGCAAAATAAAGCTTTACCTCTAGAATTCTCTCTAAGATTAATATAGAGTTACCTAATATCAATCTTAATTAACAAATACTTGTAATAATAAAGATAATCACAGTGGAAATAATAATGTGCAAGTAAAGAATAAATAACAATTGCAAAGACCACGATGTATCCTGGTTCCCCACTCCCGGGTAGTCCAGTCCCCGAATCTCTGTCGAGCTTTAATCCACTATTTTCGATAAATAGTACAAACCACCTCACCGCCAATGAGGATTTTCCTTTGCCTCACAAGTCGAGGAATTTTACATACTCGTTGCACACAATAAGAGTTCACCACCACCTAGCCTCAACTAGGAGTTACAAAGTCTCACCTACAATGAGAAAATCCCTCTTACCAGCACCCAAGTAAGAGATACTTACAACCTTTTGATTGATGTTTATTGCATTTCAAGTTTCTTTTTGTTTTATTAATTTTTTAATAGATTTTTTGGATCGAATTAAATTTGTTAGGTGTTGTTGACGGTTAAGTTTTGGTCAACAGTAAGGGTGCTGACTTGGACGTCTCTAGTCGACGTTGATCCTCGTAAGTTAGAATGATTGGGTCCACGTGCTGGGTAGCTCGGGTCTGGATGAAGGCGGTTAAGCTACTTGGATGATGATCGACCTAGTTCAAAGGTGCTTCGAGCCTCTTAGAGAGTCACCTACCGAGCGATCTGCACCACTGGAAATTGTTAGGGGGGTCGGATCAGGGTTTCAACCCAAATCCCCTCCGATTCTTAAGTTAGTAGGGAACTTAAGATAGTCTCGGGGCAGCGGGATCGATCTAGTGGGAGATCGTCAGAGGGGCTGGCACGTCGAGTCAATGATGAAGAAATATGTAGTGGAAAGTAAGAAAGTAGGTGTTGTCAGAGTACCTAGCTCTTAGTAATCCTATTGGCCTCCCCCGTTCCTTCGAGGTTTAGTCCTTTTATAGGTGGAGTCGTCTCTTCAGTCTTGTTGTAAATAACCGCTTCACTAAGATAGTCGCATGGACATTCCTCCATTTCATGCATAATGGGTGTCTGCCCATTACGCCATTACTGAGCCCATTTACACACCTCTTCTTCGAGACGTATGGGCTTAATGGGCATGATTTGGACTTCCTTTGACCAAGTAAACGGCTATGCATTTATATGGACTTGACAGGCTTAATGGGCCGCTCCGCCCTCCTTAGCAGGCTTCGTATATACGGGCGTCGATATTCATTCTGTCTTTGAGGGGCTGGCACAATGATGTAACATGTTTAATTGATTTTTATGGGAAAAAATTTGGGTTTTATTGCTCACCCTTGACACCATTGCTCTCGGTCGTCTCATTCGCTAGTTTACATTGATCTCACACGCCTTGCTCGTTGTTACGAGCAGGTGTTGTCGTCCCTCGTGGCCCAGGCTATTGCCTTCACCATCCGCGATAGCTGTCATGGGGCCCATTGTTAGCAGTTGTCTATAGCTCACCCTTGCTCATAGTCTTTTAGTGCTGTTACTGTTGTTGATAGCCATCGTTGCCCTCGCTCGCAACTTGTCGCTCAACATCATCATGTTCACTGTTGCATGATCGCTCACTTACCGACGTTAAACCTTGTTGGCTCACTATCATGCGACATCACTGCCCCCGTGGACCGTCGCCTCTCTTTTTGGTTACTCACCCTTTCTCTTCGTTTTCTCCCTCTCTCTTCCTCCTCAAAATTTATTAATTATTTACTATTTACTTACTTATGTGTGATTAAATATTTGTTGAATTTGAATTAATTTATGCAAATTAAAAATTTTATTTAGGATTTAATTAGAATTAAAACATATTTTTTTAAATATTAGATTTTAATTTCTATTTAAATAAATTTATTAAATTGAAATCGACTATTAAATTTAAACTTACATCTACAATGTGAAACCCACAACTATCCACGTCCAATTTTCTACCCACATTTTGCTGAAGCTCAAATTTCACCCACAAAGTCGACCTGCTCCTATCCGGGAGGCTGCAACAAGAGAACATGACATGCAATTGACTCCGATTTCAATGAAATTATCTCTTAAAATGGTTATCGTTTTTAAAATAAAAATAAAAATAAAAATCTCATAGGAGAAGCAGCGTTGCCACGTTTTTCACATGCAAGTGAGCTCCAGATCGAGATCTGCTGCGGACGTGCGGCCTGCGGTTCTTAATGTTATAGGTAAAATGATAATAATTGTTTACGAGTGTTTTCTCACCACTGAATCGGTGACCGTGGGTTGAACGATCAACGCGGTCAAGGGGTCGGTTGAGATCCCTTGGATACACTGATCACGCGTGTGCTCAGCGCGGGCCTGAGTTGGAGTCGAGGACGAGAGCCAGATCCGAGCAGAGGGTCGGTCCTCGGTCGAAGTAGAGCAGAGGTGAAGCCTCGGCTCTGTTGTGGCGGGCTTAGCCTCGGTTGGACAAGCGTCGAGGGGTAACCTCGGTGCTTCGTTTATAGCCTGGTCTTCGGTTGATAGCCGCGCCCGCTCGATGCTGGGGCGATCACCTGGCGCTGAGGGGTAGCCTCGACGCCTCGGCCAGCTTCTTCCTGAATAGACAAGAAACTCGTCAGGGTGGCCGGAACTTGGTTCTGGCCGTATCCCCTTCGATGCCTAAGTCAGATCAGGGTCTGAAAAGTACTCGGCGGGGCCGGCTGGACTCGAGAGGAGATCGATGCGCTGACCCTCGGCGTGAGCAGGGAGAGGGAAAGGAAGTGGCAGAAGACCAAGATCGTTGATGGTGTACCTCAGATTAGAATACCTGGGGTTCGATCCTTTGCTCCGTTGTCCCTCTGGTCCTCTTATAGGGTCTTCGCCACGATTGCCCCCCTCCACGCTGTCACACCGCCACTCACACCCTCGAGATCCGTCCCCACGATCGTGCCTGCCAGCGTCATGGGGGAGCCGATTTCCCCCCCGTCCACGCCGTCACACCGTCCGCCCTCACTCATGCCCTCGAGACCCGTCCCCACGATGGTGCCTGCCAGCGTCATGGGGGGAGCCGATTGCGGGGCCCCTTAATGGATCTTCAGGCCTTACACCCCGGGGGAGTGGTTCCTCCCGGGGATCGTGGGCCGGTTACGGGCGTGTCGAACCGTGGACGGTTCGGGTTTGAGATTTCTCGGGGGTCTCATTGATCGGGCCGCGTTTTCTTCGTGGTCCTCGTCTGGTGGGGCCCAACCTTGTTAGCAGGCTTCTCGTCCATAGCTGGATATTGGGCTTCTAGCCTGTGGGCTTCTAGCCTTTGGGCTTCTCCAAAATAGTCGTATCAATTGCCCCCATCGTCCGAGCCGTTCGGGTTTAGCCGGTTCGGTTCGGGCGATGTGACTGTTTGGGATTTGACAAGCGCGTCAGTCGAGGGCAGTCCATTAAATGGGGGTCATCATGACGCGGCCCGTTTAATCTTCTCTTGACGTGGGTTTCGAAATGCCGCCGACCCTCTGATGCTGCCACGTGCTCCTCTCCGGACGATTTGTATTCCTCAATTTCCCGGCATATAAAGACGCCGGCTTCCCAAACGTTAATCCCTTCGCGCTCTTCTGATCTTGATTTCGCAAGCTCCCTCTTTTCGTCATCCTTCTCTCTACAATTCCTTTTCAAGGTAACCTCCTCCTCCTCTTTTGTCCCATGTCTACGCTTAGAATAGGCAATTCGGCGTCGGGACCTGGGGACCCTCCGGTGCCTGGGTCTGACAATGCCCGACCTTCGGGACCCGGAGTCCCTTCAGGGGCTCGTCCTGTTCAGGATAAGGGGAAAAGAAAACTTGTCGCGGACCCCGTTGGTGACGATGTGGCTCAGGCCGCCGAGAGATATGACGTTCCCCCGGTGGTCCTCGGGTCGCCGTCCAAGGTGACTTTCCCGGCGGCTGCGAAAATCCGGGAGAGGTATTTATGTCATCCGTACGACGTCCGGATCCCCTTTTGCGATGAGCGGATTTGCTTTCCGTGGGGTAATGAGGTCGGCGTCTACGTCGAGAGTTTTCGCCTGGGCCTCTGTTTCCCCCTTCATCCCTTCATCATCCAGGTCATGGAGCGCCTGATGGCGTCCTTGTGTCAGTTGACCCCATATTTCATCGCGGTGCTGACCGGGTTTATCATGCTCTGCCTTGCCCACGGCATAGATCCGTCTCTTCCTCTTCTCTTCCATTAATATCGGGTTCAGACGGTCAGCCAAGGGTCGTGGCAGCATCTCCGGGCTCGCACGGGGAGGGAGTGTTTGCTCGGTCTCCCCCGCTGGGTGGGGGACTGGAGCTCGAACTATGTTTTTGTCGTCTTTCCTAAGGACGCAGAGATATTGACAGGATGGGGAGGGCTATGTCAGTACGCCCTGACGTTGACCCTCTCCGAGGCCGACCAGGCAGCTGTTCGGCTGCTGTCGTCTCTTTCTTTAAATGTAAGGTCGGTCTGGCCTCTACTGGATGACCTGCTTATCAAAACCATTCTATGGTCCCCCGGTAGGCTCATTATTTCTTTCTGTTTTCTCTCTAGCTTAACCTGATCTTATTTCCTTCTGCAGGGATGGCCGGACGCGAGTTTACTCGGAACGTCAACGAACTCATCCGGAGGGGTGCCAGCCGAAGCCGAGGGAACCCATCGGGGCAAGCGCCTCGTCGTACAGTTGACGAAGAGGTGCGGCAGGCTGAGCCTGCCATGGGGAGAGTGGAGCTCGCGGGTACGGTGACTCCTCCCCCCTTGGCCGCGGAGATCCTCCCCAAGGGAGAGGCCCCGGGGGCTGAACTCCCTCGCCCCGCCCAGGCCGAGGGAGGCGATGCGAGAGCCGAGCTGACCTCCCGATCGCCCGTGGGTGGTCGCGGTGTGGGGTGCAAGCGCTCCCCTCCCACCTCTGCCGGCCCCAGTGAGAGGAAGAGGCGGAAGGAAGGTGGAGAGATCCGCACTCCGGTGGTCCCCGAGGTGCCATCGTCCTCCAGTGAGGCTCACCCGTTGGCCCTGGTGACCCCTCCCACTGTCTCGGCCGAGCCTTCCCTGGCGGGAGCTGGCGTCGTGTTGGCGAATGCCCTGGCGAATCCCGAGGTGTCCCTCGGGGACTCGGTGTTCGTCGACCGGGTCGTGGCTTACCAGTTGGCGCACGGCTCGGTCCTTCCGATGGACCGATCTCTCCTAAAGAGAGCTCCCACCGACAAGTTGTCGGACTCCTTAGTCTGGTAGTTTCAGCAGGTTCAACTGTCTTGTTGTTCTCAGAATTGTCTTTTGACCTTCTCCATATAACTCCTTTCTATGTGCAGGCCACTATGATGGCCGTTGAGGTGTAGCGTCGGGCAGCCTAGGCGAGGGAGCTGGAGGAGTCCGTTGCCCGGGAGCGCACACGGGCCGGGGAGGCCGAGGTGGCCGTCCAAGAGGCGCGCATGAAAGCTCGTCATTTCCGACGCCGAGTGGACGAGCTTGCTGGTCAAGTGATGGACCTCTGGGGGGAGCTGGATGACGCTCTGAGGTCGGCCCGGGAGGCGGAAGAGGCGTTCCGCCAGGAGAGGAACGATCTCCAGAATGAGCTGGTGGACTTGCGCTAGATGACCCGATTCGTTGACGAGGTGGAGAGGGGCGTCAGCGGAGTCCTGGGAGAAAGGATCACGGGGGTCCTTAGGGAGGCCTTCAGCTCTTATGAGGACCTTCTTGCCCCTCGGATCATTGACGTCGTTCGGGACTCCTTCCGGCGTTTTGCGGAGTGCACCAGGCAGCCCCTCCCGCCCATCGATCCCCCGCGCTCCGAGCAGGGCGAGGTGCTAGAGGATGCCTCCTCCAGAGCCCCGGGGCCTTAGGCCTGCGTATCTTGTTTCCCCCCCTTTTCCTCTGGCTTGTAATTTTGAACTATATTATTTATATAGCCTCTTTGTCGCTGGGGGTTTTCTGCCATGCGGGGACCCTCGGCCTTTTTGGTCTCTTACCATGCTTTGAACTGGCCGCGAGCTCCACCTTTTGTCGGCATTATTTTATTGTTCGTGGGGAGGGCGAGGGGTTTTAGGACACCGAACCCCGTTGGCGTCTTATTGGCGTCCTCGTCTGTTTCGCCATAGTTCTTCCTTTAGTCGCGATAGATAGTCGTCTTGCCCGTGGCTTAGGTTGCTTCCTATCTCACAGTTGGCCGGATTGGCGGGTCGGCGTGGTGGGACTGCTCCTCGGCTTAGTCCACCGATGTTTCCATCTGCTGGGGGAGTTTCCCCGAGCCTTACGAGCAGGTAGATCATTCGGTTAGCGAGGAGAGTTGCCCCTCGGCTTATAACCGACTGATGTGTCTGTGTTCTGGGGGAGTTGGCCCTGGCCTTTCGGGCAAGCGGATCGTTCGGCCGACGAGGGAAGCTATCCCTCGGCTTACGACAACCCGATGTCCCCGTCTCCTGGGGGAGTTGCCCCCAGCTTTATGAGAGGGCGGATCGTTCGGTTGGCGAGGGAAGTTATCCCTCGGCTTACGCCCGAGCGATGTCCTCGTCTGTTGGGGGAGTTACTCCCAATTTTACAGACGCGTTTAGAGATCGGCCCACTAGGGGAGTTGCCCCTAGCCTTACGGACGAGTTTATAGATCGGCCCGCTGGGAGAGTTGCCCCCAGCCTTACGGATGAGTTTATAGATCGGTCTGCTGGGGGAGTTGCCCCCAGTATTACAGACGTGTTTATAGATCGGCATGCTGGGAGAGTTTCCCCCAGCCTTACGGCCGAGTTTTTAGGTCGGCCTGCTGGGAGAGTTGCCCCCAGCCTTACGGCCGAGTTTATAGGTCGGCCTGCTGGGGGAGTTGCCCCAGCCTTACAGTCGAGTTTACAGATCGGCCTGCTGGGGGAGTTGCCCCAGCCTTACGGACGAGTTTACAGATCGGCCTGCTGGGAGAGTTGCCCCCAGCCTTACGGCCGAGTTTTTAGATCGGCCTACTGGGGGAGTTGCCCCCAGCCGTACGGCTGAGTTTTTAGATCGGCCTGCTGGGGGAGTTGCCCCCAGCCTTACGACCGAGTTTACAGATCGACCTGCTGGGGGAGTTGCCCCCAGCCTTACGGCCGAGTTTACAGGTTGGCCTGTTGGGGGAGTTGCCCACAGCCTTACGGCCGAGTTTACAGGTCGGTCTGCTGGGGGAGTTGCCCCCAGCCTTACGGACGAGTTTACAGATCGGCCTGCTGGGGGAGTTGCCCCCAGCCTTACGGACGATCGGTTCGGTTTGGGGTCTCCGATATGCCGAGCGAAAGCAGTCCTCTTAGGAGGGGAGATTAGGTTCCGTATCGCACTTTGATACGGCCATTCAGCTAAATGCGGAAAAAAGAGGTTGCGTTTGTACCAACAAGGTCCTTCTTTCTTTCCATGGCCTGGTACATTTGGAGGAAATAACAAAAAACATAGGGAGTCTAGGCAGGACAGCCCTCCCTCAGCAAGGCCGCAGTCGTCGGTCCCGTCTGCTCACTCGATGATGCGTAGGGGCGCCTGGACTACGTTTACCTTCTTCTCCTTGTCCGGCTGCCTGGATGCCCCCTCCCCCGGAGCGGGATCATCGGTGAAGTTCTTCAAGTGCCCCCACCTCACCAGCTTCTCTATCTCCTTCTTCAAATGCCAGCAGTCGTCGGTGTCGTGGCCGTTGTCCTTGTGATATTTACAGTATTTTTCTTCGTCTCTCCCACCTCTCTTCATCCTCGGAGGGGGTCGGTTCATGCGCCCCTCCTTCTGGGCCTGCGCAAGGACCATGTCTGGGGCAACGTTCATCTGGGTGTGCCGTGGCTCTTCTCTTCGCTGCTTTCCTCGGGCCTTTTTCTCCTGTCGATGCTCCTCCGAGCCACGGAAGTCACTTTCGTCGCGTTTGGATCCTCGCTTGGTCTTTCCTTTGTCGATGGCCAAGGCCTCTTCTGTAGTATGAAGTGCTCAGCCCGCGCCATGACCCCGGTGAGGTCCTTTGGGGGGTCGTTGTGCAGCGATTTCTTCAAGCCCCTGTGCCGCAATCCTTTCTTCAGGGCCATCTTCACAACCAGCTCGGGACAGCTCTCCACGTTTAGTCGTTCCGTGTTGAAGCGGCGCATGAAGTGCCTCAGGGATTTCCCGGGACCCTGCACCACATTGAACAGGAGTTCCGAGTCTGGTTTTACCTGTCGCCCGGCCACGAACTGCCTGCAGAACAACTGGGCGAGCTCCTCGAAGCTATCGATCGATCAGTTGGGCAGGCTGTGGTACCAGGTTCTTGCCGCTTTCCGGAGGGTGGAATAGAAACCCCTGCAGAGCAGGGTGTCGTCCGCCCCTTGGAATGCCATGGTTCCCTCGTAATCCATCACAAGTCCGCAGGATCGCCCGTGCCGTCATATTTATCCAACGTCGGCATCTTGAAACTTGAGGACACCCTTGCCTCGGTTATTCTCCAGGTTAGGGGGCATCGTTCGCCATTAACGCCCCCTGGCCGCCCTCCTTCGCTTATCTTGTGCTCGCCCGATCGTGACGATGGGACAAGTTTACGCCTGGCTATCGCTCGTGTCCCTGCTAAGCTGGGGGTGGGGCTCGATCGGTGCGCGTCTCCCCTCTCGCCCCGGTTCTCTTGCTGGTCCCGCCTCGGTCGGCGGGAGCTTCTGATCCGCTGAGTTCGATCCGCCGACACCCGACGATCGTCGCGTTGGTGTCTCGTCGAGCTTGGTCGCCTGGACGAGGTAGTCGTTGACTCGTCATGGGCTCGATCGGAGCCCCTCCTGCTTCCCTCGCGAACCGAGGTGGGAGTGGGAGACCACGCTGGGATGAAGCCCGGCATGGTAAATCGCCGTTCCAGGTTGGGCACCCCGTTCCCGTGATCGGTGACTACGGCGGACCGCATGGGTTGGTGATCCCCTCCCCAACGGTGGGCTTCATCCACCTCATCTCCCTGGATGGGCGCATTGCCGACGAGTCGTTGAATTGATGCGACCAACGTCTGGATGTTGGCGTTGGTCTCCTGGGCGAAGATGCGGAGCTGTGCCTGGGTGACCGAGTGAGATTCGCCTGTCCCCTCAGTGGTGTGACTGTGCTGGATCTCTGGTGGAATGTAGTCTCCTTCCTCGTGGATGGGGGGCATGTGCCCCGCGCCATTGCAGATTGGTTCCTTCCCGGTGGTTTGACGTGGGCTTAGTTCGGTTCCCACAGACGGCGCTAGATGTTTACAGGTGTTTTCTCACCACTGAATCGGTGACCGTGGGTTGAACGGTCAACGCGGTCAAGGGGTCAGTTGAGATCCCTTGGATACACTGATCACGCGTGCGCTCAGTGCGGGCCTGAGTTGGAGTCGAGGACGAGAGCCAGATCCGAGCGGAGGGTCGATCCTCGGTCGAAGTAGAGCAGAGGTGAAGCCTCGGCTCTGTTGTGGCGGGCTCGGCCTCGGTTGGACAAGCGTCGAGGGGTAGCCTCGGTGCTTCGTTTATAGCCTGGTCTTCGGTTGATAGCCACGCTCGCTCGATGCTGGGGCAATCGCCTGGCGCTGAGGGGTAGCCTCGACGCCTCGGCCAGCTTCTTCCTGAATAGACAAGAAACTCGTCAGGGTGGCCGGACCTTGGTTCCGGCCGTATCCCCTCCGATGTCTAAGTCAGATCAGCGTCTGAAAAGTACTCGGCAGGGCCGGCTCGACTCGATAGGAGATCGATGAACTGACCCTCGGTGCGAGCAGGGAGAGGGAAAGGAAGTGGCAGAAGATCAAGATCGTTGATGGTGTACCTCAGATTAGAATACCTGGGGTTCGATCCTTTGCTCCGTTGTCCCTCTGGTCCTCTTATAGGGTCTTCGCCATGTTTGCCCCCCCCCCCCCCCCCCCCGGTCCACGCCGTCACGCCGCCACTCACGCCCTCGAGATCCGTCCCCACGATCGCGCCTGCCAGCGTCATGGGGGAGCCGATTGCCCCCCGTCCACGCCGTCACGCCGCCACTCACGCCCTCGAGATCCGTCCCCACGATCGCGCCTGCCAGCGTCATGGGGGAGCCGATTGCCCCCCGTCCACGCCGTCACACCGTCCGCCCCCACTCACGCCCTCGAGACCCGTCCCCACGATGGCGCATGCCAGCGTCATGGGGGGAGCCGATTGCGGGGCCCCTTAATGGATCTTCAGGCCTTACACCCCGGGGGAGTGGTTCCTCCCGGGGATCGTGGGCCGGTTACGGGCGTGTCGAACCGTGGACGGTTTGGGTTTGAGATTTCTCGGGGGGGTCTCATTGATCGGGTCGCGTTTTCTTCGTGGGCCTCGTCTGGCGGGGCCCAACCTTGTTAGCAGGCTTCTCGTCCACAGCTGGATCTTAGACTTCTAGCCTTTAGGGTTCTCCAAAATAGTCGTATCAATACCTATATAGACAAAATGATGTCGACCAGACAGCAAGAAGATGTCAACCTGATGGCATAAGAAGTCAAGTTAATTATACAACCTCAAGGTCATGCAACGGTGAAGACCTGTCAGTGGTTGCCTGTAATTTAATCTGTGCCATAAATTTGGATACCAAATTGAATAATTAAATAAAATCAAATGTAAAATGGCAATGACCTGATACCAATCATCAAGTGTGTGGTTATCATCTATTACCCACGCATGTGTATCAAATTTGGCATCGCCAAGTTTCGGCCAAGAGCCCCCCCTATTCTTTACGTAATCCATTATTTCAACCACTTATTTTAACATTAAGTAGGGCCGGCTCTAATACCAATTATAAAAATCTTGATAGCATGACTATCAATATAAACACTTCAATACATGCTAATTACATGTTAGAATCACACCGTCTTTCATTTCCTGTTTAGTGGTAGTAGTATTGTTATTATTGATACATCGTAAACAACTTTTTATTATGGATTTAATGTAAAAAAGATGGCAACTGATCTAATAGATTAGGTGTCAAGACACAAAAAATTGGCTTTTTGGATCTTGGCACGCACCTGATCTATAGATTAGGTGGCAATCCCGTTTATTATTTCACAACTTTATTGTGTGTTTTTGGGTATTGTGTTTTTTTGGGTGAAAGTTGGTTGTGAATGTGGATGTTGGAATTTTTTGTGGGTCTCACACAACTTTATTGTGTGTGTTTTGTGGCAACGTCAGCAACTTTCACAATCAAAGAAGCCAACAGAAAAGAACAGAACGAGTGAAAGTGAGGATGAAAATGAGTGAATAGTGAAAGAAATAGTGGAATCCTGATGGCATTGAAATGGAACTCATAGCCAGTCCAAGCTTATGCCTGCAAGCAACACCCTTAGGTCTCATCTTCAAGCATCCTGATGGCATCCTCTATCTTCGGGACTGCCTTGCTAAAGGCCTCCCACTGCTCCACTGTCAAGCTTATGCCTGCAGGTGACACCGAAACCCAGCCTTTTGTTAATATAAAGTCAAGGATAAAATTTGCAGATATAGAAGCAGCACAAAGACACTAACAATAAAAATTGAAACTAAATGATGAATACGTTTTAAAAAACATAACATTCGCAACAATTATAGATATTAGATCATCAAAAACATTACTTTGTAATATTACGATCATTCTTCTGAATTACACTTTCAGTATTTGGAGGTATTTGCTCTTGAAAATTATAGATATGATGAATAACTGTTACGAAAGCTCTATAATACATCGGATAAACTAGACCATTTTGAGCTGTGAGAGTGGAAATATGGGCATGATCCTTATTTTTTCCACTTGTTGTAAGAAGCTTCGGATAAGAAAGGGATCACCTGAGTAAAAGTCGAAATGCTTTGCACACTACAAAAAAAAACTTACTAAATCAACGGCTTTTAGCTTGTTGGAGTGAAATCCAGATCATCTTGAGATTAATGCGGAAACCAACCCTAATAAATTGATCAGGAATATAGAGCTAGCAAAAATTTAATCCCAAAGACCCAACAAAATTTTCTAATGATCTTGCAATAGAAAGTAGCAAACAAATCATAGCAACAAATAAATCAATCGCACACACAAGAGAATTTATCCCGGTTCGGCTGTAAACAACCTACATCCAGCAATCCAATCCGAGACGATTCTACTAGTAGAGAGATCCAAACAATAGGGTTACAAAACTCGCTTTCTCACGCGTGAGTAATAACTTGTCAACGGAACAAGCCCTCACGAATCCACTCAAGAAGAAGAAATCAACGGAAGAAGAAGAGAAGGAAAAACCAAACCTTTCTCTCAAGAACACAACCCCTAAAACTCTCTCCAATCTCCAACGGGGTAGCTAGCGGCTCTCAAAAACTCTCAAAATCCAAATGGAGGCTTGACCTAATCTAAAACAATAGTTAGGTTTAAATACAAACCTAAAAAAATGGAGAAAAATGCATCCAGCCGCTCCTTTTTGCGCATGGGCCCGCGTCGACTCGGCCCGAGTCGGCTGTCAGCTCGGCCTGCTCGGTCGAGCTGACATGCCCTAGGTAGAGTCGAGTCGACTCGGTTGAGTAGCCTAGCTACTCGACCCGAGTGTCAGTATCACTCTTCAAACGGAATGCCCTCGGGCTGCTCGGGCAAACAAAACCTTCTTGCTGCTCGGGCGAGTAGCTTGCTGCTCGGGCGAGTAGCCTCCTGCTCGGGCGAGTAACCCGAGTAGGAGTCACCCGAGTCAAATGGAAAACTTTCCCAAACTCTCTGCCTGCTCGGTCTGTCAGAGACTTCATACTGCTCGGTCGAGCAGCTTGCTTCTCGACCAAGTAGACTCCTACTCGACCGAGTCACCTGGGAAAAACTGCAGCATGTGATTTGAATCACAGAAAACAACACTCTACCTTGATTCAAATCTCATCACCAATGAATCCTGCACCTCCATGTTGCGCGCCATGGACCTTTCTCTAGAATCATCATCGTCTCGAAAATCGTGCCCCGGCGTCACCTAAGCCAACAAAGAAATTAGCTCCATGCAAACCTGGAGCTTGACGACGGGAACTGGCTTGTAAACATGTCTGCGGGGTTCAAATCAGTTGGGATCTTCTGAAGCTCTATCTCCTTCTTCTCCAAATCAAGGAAGGAATCCCGCACCTCAATATGCTTCGTCCTCGAACTGTATGCCTGATGCTTCCCCAGCTGAATGGCACTCTGGCTGTCGCAATGCACATGTGACGAACTCTGCGGCACTCCCAAATCTCTCAACAGACTCCTCAAATACTTGGCCTCCTTCACAGCTTCCACCGCTGCAATAAACTTGGCCTCTGTGGTCGATAGTGCAACCACAGACTGTAAGACCGACCTCCACGATACTGCAGCAGTGCCCAAACTGAACACATACCCCGTGGTAAATCACCGCCTGTCTCAATCACCTACGTAGTCGCTATCGCAGCAACCTGTCAGTACCTTTCCGTCTCCTCTCCCATAGAGGATCCCGACACTCGTTGTGCCTCGCAGATATCTTAGAATCCACTTGACGGCCTGCCAATGCTCCTTACCAGAATTAGCCATATACATGCTAACCAGTCCAACGGCCTGTGCAATATCTGGACGCATGCAAACCATCGCATACATCGAGCTTCCTACTATACTCGCATATGGCACCTGAGACATGTAAGTCTTCTCCTCATCGGTGCTTGGAGACTGACTCGCCGACAGCTGAAAATGAGCTCCCAAATGTGTTGTCACGGGATTCGCACTATCCATCCCAAACCGAGCTAGTACCTTCTGAATATACCCCATCTGTGATAATCTAAGCTCATGCTTCTTTCGATCTCGAACAATCTCCATTCCGAGAATCTTCTTAGCGGGCCCCAAATCCTTCATGTCGAATTCTTGCCCCAGCTTCTCTTTCAGCTTCTTCACCTCTGACATGCTATTAGAAGCAATTAGCATGTCATCCACATAGAGCAACAAGTAAATCTTCAGGCCATTCTCAAGTATGCGAACATACACATATTGATCCTTGATGCTCCTCTCGAAGCCTACTCCCATTATGAAGCTATCAAATCGTTTGTACCACTACCTGGGTGACTGCTTCAACACATACAATAATTTCTTCAACCTGCACACCAAAGTCTGTTTCCCTTCAACTCTGAACCCTTCATACTGCTGCATATAAATTTCCTCATCAAGGTCTCCATGCAGAAAGGCGGTCTTCACATCGAGTTGCTCCAACTCCATGTCCATGCTAGCAACTAGCGCCAATAACACACGAATGGACGTGTGTCGCACAACCGGTGAGAATGTCTCGTTGTAGTCTTCACCCTTTCGTTGCGCAAATCCCTTGGCAACCAACCTTGCCTTGTACCTGACATTGTTTCCATCTTGAGTTGATCTTTCCTTGACCTTGTATATATATCCAACGATAACTAATAGCATGCTTCTCGGTATGTAACGACACTAAGTCCCAAGTGTCGTTCCGGTAAAGAGACTCCATCTCCTCCTAACGTGTGTGTGTATTTTATATATTCACGCACGTCTTCTTTGTGTTTTTCTGTTATTTTCCGCCGTCCCGTATCCGTTTTCTCGTGTTTTCTAGTTTTCTTTCACTTCTCCGTGTTTTTGTCTGTTTGCAGGAGATTGCCAGCATATGGGACACATAACGAAGATATCATAAGTCCCTGGAGCAATGGGAGGAGTCACGCGCGATCCAGTGGGTCAAACGTCCAAGATTGCCATCTTTCAGCCCCCACCCGATCAGTTGGACACAGCCAACCGATCGGGTGATGCATGCGTGCATGACCCGGACACAAGCTGAAGCGAAGTGAGGATCAACCGACCAGTTCGCCGACCGGTTCATCCCAACAGACTTCTCGGGAATTTGGAGCTGAATTCCAACCGATCGGGTGATATTCACCCGATCGGTTCATCTGTAATCGATTCCTCCAAGAGACGACCTGGAGATGCTCACCCGACGTCTGCTGACCGTGCCAAGTCGACGCAAGCTTCTGTTCTTTTGGGCATATTTCCAACCGATCGGTTGATTGCTCAACCGATCGGTTCACCCGATGACCGCAAGATCCAAACGACGAGCCGCTTGAGCTAACCGACCGGGTCACGTGAGCGGGTGAAGCTTATGAAAACCGCAGCCGAAGAAAGTTGCAGCTCACCCAATCAGTTGATTCTTCAACCGATCGGGTGAAGCTGTTTTCTATAAATAGCTGCCTAGGTTTTCCAAAAACGAGAGCAGTATATTTTTCTGTCTTTTTACCCTATTGTGACAGCTGGAATTTTATATTTATTTGTAAGTGTTCTGATCTTTGTCAAACTTTGATATTATCTTAATAGCATTGCTACTACCGTATTTCAATTGCCTGATTATGATTTTAACGGTTGATTTTTCTTTAGATTGCTTTTTAGCTAAAATGTGTGAGTAGTTCCTAAATCTGGGATTTTGGTGGAAACCCCTTCGTGGGTTCTCCCTAATGCGTCCATAGGACTAGGAAATCGATAGGAAATAGGAATCTATTGATTACGCTGGATGTTTTATTGTCATCGGTGGGAAAAATACCGCCTTTGACCGTTGGGCCAAGGGGGAATAAACTTGGCAGTTGACTCCCTAGCCATAGCTCATGCCCTTAGCGTAGACATCGAATCCTAGCGCGCGGGAGCGGTAGGATGATATGTTGGGAGTTATCGTTGCGACCTTAGTGCTTTCGGAGTCAGTCAGTGTTAATGGACATGGGAATGCTCACTGACCGAACCCGGGTCGTCCGACGTCTCATCCTGGGCACCGACCGGAATATCGGGCCTATGGGACGCTGGTATCACTCCTAGAGGCAACGTCTCACCACTAAACCCTATTTTCGATCGTATTCCTATCCGTAGGGCGTAACAGTGAGAACACATGATAGGGTGGAAACCGAAGTCTCAGGTTTCCCTTTATATTGTTTATCCCTTGTATTTACATTCCGTGACAACCTATCTATCGATTCGGGCTAGCTCATCCCTAGGGTGAATTGGTTCCTCTTAGAAACAAGCACAACCACGCCTCCATGTGTTCGACCCCCAAGCCACACTACAACACCGTGCGCTTGCGGTATAAATATTTTAAATCTGGTATCCCCACCATATTGCACACTTGCATGATCACAAACCGGGGGACGTCAAGCTTTATGGCGCCATTGTTGGGGAGGCAACGTGCTTGTTTATTTTAGGACCTTCGAACCCTTGAGTCTAGTTCATAGTTTTTGCATTCTACTTTTTCATTTTTATTTTATATTCTTATTTTCCTGTTTTTATCTGTTCCTATCCTGCACTTGCTTCACGGGTGTTTATTGCTTTTAATGCGCAAGAACACAAGGAGTCTTGACGACTTGATTCCTGTTGATCCGGAGATAAACGCCACCCTTAGACGTCTGGCCACAGAGAAGAGAAGAAGAGAAGAGTCTGAAGCCATGGGGGAGAATTCCCCACCGCATAAGTCCCTACTGGAGTACTCGATGCCATCCATCGGGTCCACCTCCTCCATTCGACCTCCTGCTATTACGACACAGAGCTTCGAGCTCAAGCCATCTCTAGTGACGTGGATCCAGCAGGATCAATTCTCTGGGGCACCCATGAAAAGCCCTATCGAACATCTGGACTCCTTCTTAGAGAAGTGTGACACATTCCGGATTAATGGAGTCACAACTGAAGCAATCCGTCTGAAGCTATTCCCTTTCTCTCTGCGGGATAAGGCCAAGCAATGGCTTAAGGGAAAGGACCCGAAGACCTTCAACACCTGGGAGAAGCTCTCGAATGCGTTCTTGACTAAGTTCTTCCCTCTGGAGAAAACGATGAAGCTGAGGAGTGAGATCTCCTCCTTCTCCCAGGCCAGCCACGAGTCCCTGCATGAAGCTTAGACGAGATACAAAGAGATGCAGCGGAGATGCCCTCATCACGAGCTTCCCAAGTGGCAGATTATTAATCTGTTCTATAATGGGCTGAGGGATGACTTGAAATATTCGATGGACGCCGCGGCTGTGGGGTCCTTCATGTCTAGAAGTTAAGACGATGCCGACAATATTTTAGAAAACATGTCATCAAACAATGAGCGGTGGTGCGATGAGCGTGCAACACCCAGATCTGGAGGCATTCACAGAGTCGAGGACGTCGACAAGTTGTCTAGAAAATTTGATTTGCTATCGACCTAGATCTCAGCACTCATGGTAGGAGCCAGTGGTGCCGGCACCCAACAAGTATCAGTGGTGGAAGCGGAAGTCCCGGGAGACTTCGAGGGTGGTGACATTTCACCACCGGTGGATCAAGCTAGCGCACTTTTCTTCAACCCTACGGGTAATGCGCCGTATCCACCGTGGACTAGCTCCAATCCGGTTTATTCTCTGAATAACCGGAACCACCCCAATCTTAGCTATCGGGCGTCGTATCAGCAGCCACCTCAGCAGCAGTAGCAGCTAGTATATCAGCCGCCTAGGAAACAGCAGCAACAGTATCAGCAGTAGCAGCAGCCTCCACAGGTGTACCAGCAGTATCAACCAAGGAACTAGCAGCCCATTTAGCAGCAGCAGCCATATGGCCAGCAACATGTTATCTCCCCGGTTGAGTCCCTCTTGACTCAGTATATTTTGAACCAGTAGAAGATCAATTTGAAGCTGGAAATGGGGCAGAGAGCTCTTACCGACCAAGTAACCCAGCTGGGGTTGCAGGTGGCGAACCTTCAAAGGTCACAAAATCAATTGCCGCCACAACCGGAAGTGAACTCGAGGGGGGAAATACAGAATTTGGCACTAACACATGAACACGCGAATGTGTTTTCTATCGTACTGAGAAGCGGGACACAAATTCCTACAAGAGTGCCCGCCAAGGAACCGGAAGCACCATTGGTCGTTGGTTGGCCAATTGAAAAATCGAAGGACAACGGAGCTCCGTCACCAAGTAATACGACTCCGGAGGGATTCCCTGAAGAAGAGAAGAAGAAGGCAGAGGAGGAGAACCTTAGAGTATTCAAGCCCATTGTGCCTTTTCCACAACGACTTGCCAAGGCTAAAATTGATGAAAAATACGGCAAGTTCTTCGCTATGGTCAAGGATTTGAGTTTGCAGATCATGTTTCTTGAA
>JAULAV010001898.1:0-24997 GCA_030789695.1 Scilla litardierei | reverse complement strand
ATATATATATATATATATATATATATATATATATATATATATATATATATGAAAATTTAGCGAGGTAATATATTGATCTATACAAAAATTACAAGAATCATCTGGCCGAAAGAAGTTCGCAGAGGGATGCTAGGGGCACAAGCGCCGTCACTCACTACTACGATCTCTCCCACCAAAAGGACACTTACAAAATTGTACCAACAGCAAATAAAACAACCCGACCTCAACCTCATCCATAATCTATGATACCCCAGTTGGAGAAAATATCAGTCTCCTTCCCAGAGGTAGGGTCAGAATCATGAAGGGCTACTCGAATATCAGCCGCTATCTCTTCAAATAGGATGGTCTTGCATTTCTTAACTCCATCAAAAATTCGCCCATTCCTTTCACGCTAAATATGCCATACCATAGCAGACAAACTAGTTCTCGCCAGCAAATTCAAACTACTTTTACCCACATAATTTGTATGAAGTAGTTCCCAACCTCCGTAAGGGACGGTGGTACATGGTCAAGAACATTTAACTTCAGCAAAGTTCTTTGCAAAATATATTTGGAGTAGTTGCAGTCAACTAAAAGATGAGAGATATCTTCCACTCTGCTGTCGTCGCAAAGAACGCAACAGGAGGGAGCAATAGGCCCCCATCTAACAATCTTGTCTCTGGTCATCAGCTTGTCCCGAAAAGCCCTAAGCAGTGTTAACGACATTTTGGGGATATGACCGGAATACCATATTAATTTATGCAAGGGAAATGGTGAGCTCCTACTACGCACACCTTCCCAGGCTTGTCTGAATGAGAATGAGTCACCTAGGCTCCATGTCCACCCGTCAGAACCCGGCCTCAGGGCAAAATTTGTTAACAGGTTATGCACTGGATCAATCGAAGCCTCAGTTGACCACCTCCCAACCCGCCAGTAGTCAGCTACAGTGCGATTTGATGATTCCTGTGGAACATCAAAATGATCTCGGAGAGGACTAATATCCAGCCAATGGTCTTCCCAGAACAAAGTGCTTCGCCCGTCTCTCACAGTTCGCTTGATGAGGGACTGAGACAATTTTCTGCATCTAAGCAATCTTTTCCAGTTCCCTGACTGGGTAACCATTCCCTTTGCCCCATAGAAGCCATCTGGAGAGCCGTATTTCTTACGCATGTGATTAGCCCATAATCCGTCAGACGTTAGAAATCTCCAAGTAAGGCGAACGCCTGCCGCAATATTTAAATCCTCTAGCATCCTAATACCAACCCCACCTTTAGATTTTGGCCTGCAAAAATCCTCCCATGCCCAGGCACGAGTATTACCTAATATGAATCTCCTACAAATGGACGAAATAGATCTCAAAACAGTGGCAGTTATGTGAAAGACCTGCATCCAGAAGGCCACCATACCGTAGATAACACTTCTGACAAGTTCGATACGGCCGGATATAGACAGCAAAGAGCTTGACCATCCTCCCAACCTCTTTCTGCATTTATCAACCAACCTCTTGTAGTTAGCGGAAGTGGGGTATTTTATAGATAGCGGGAGCCCGAGATAGGTAGTGATAGTAGTAGCAATTCTTATTCCAAGACAACCTGCCAGATCATTCTTATTTCTAGTCCCTTTGCTGAATAATCCTGTGCTCTTTTCCCAGTTGACACGGAGTCCAGTAAACATCGAGAATTCTTCCAATAAATTTTTGATGCCCACAAAGGATCTCATATTGGCACGGCAGAATACCAGGAGATCGTCGGCGAATAAAAGGTGAGAAATGGAGCCAGTCCTCCTCATAGGATGGATATTGCGTAAATTAATAGACTTATCCAGGAGAATAGAGAAAGTCTCCATAATAATAACAAAGAGGTATGGAGATAGGGGGTCACCTTGGCGTAGACCTCTGGCACTTCGAAAATATCCACAAGATGTTCCATTCACCATGACCGAAAAAGACGGAGTTTTAATGCATTCTCTTATCCAAGAAATGAATGTATCTGGGAAATGAAGCTGCTTCATAAAGTACAGTACAAATTCCCGATTCACACTGTCAAATGCCTTTCTAAGATCCAGCTTCAAACAAGCTCGCCCCCCATAGGGTTAGTGAAGTCTCTAATCTGTTCATGGGCTAATAAAGTGCAATCAGACATGAGCCTTCCTTTTAAGAAAGCAACTTGATTGGGGGATATCAATTCATGAATCACCATTTTCAGCCTGTTACAAATGATCTTACTAATAAACTTGTAAAGCACATTACAACACGCTATAGGCCTGTAGTCCCCTAAGCCAGAAGCATTGGAATTCTTAGGGACTAGAGTAAGAAAGGTGTGATTAACCTACCGAAGGAGAGACCCCGATCTGAAGAATGATTTGATAGCATTGGTGACTTCATCGCCTACAATCTCCCAGTCATGTTGGTAGAAGAATCCGTTATATCCATCCGGACCTGGAGCTTTATCAGTGCCAATTTGAAACACCGCAGCCTTAATCTCATCATCAGATACTCTTCGGCTAAGCCAAGCGGCTGAGTCACTAGTCAAGATGCGCTTTGGGACAATCTTCGGGAAAGTAGCCAAGTTGTAATTCTAATTATAAAGTTCTTTGAAGTAAGAAGGAGCTTCTACTTTCAATTCCTCAAACAGCTTGCTCCGCAACCCATTTCCGTCTACAAGATGACACAAATTATTCATACTAGTCCTGGATTTCATAGCGGTGTAAAAGAATTTGGTATTCATATCGCCCAACGAAATCCAGTCTTGGCGGCTCTTCTGCCTAAACATATCCTCTTCAAATTTCATGGCATTTGTAAGTCTTTTCAGTAGCTGAGATTCCTTCACCTGGAGATCAGTATCATGGCGAATTCCCGGATTACACCTAGTATCTTCCAATTCTCGTTTGCATTTGTCTACCAGTTTGTCCGCCTGAAATTCCCATGCCCAGTTTTTGATAACCGGTTTCATCCTCCTCAGTTTTTGGACTAACCGGAACATGGGAGTACCCCTCACATGAACATTCCAACTAGAACTTATAAGCTCCTTAAACCCAGGGCATTTAGACCAAAAGTTAAAGAATTTGAAAGGGGAAGGCTCACGTGGTACCTGATTGAACAGATGCACTTCCATTGGACAATGGTCACTAGTAATAGCCTCCATGTATCTCATGTAGGATTCCGGTAGCTTATTCATCCAAGCGGTATTAATGAAGATTCTGTCTAATTGGGCACAAATGCGGCCGCTCCCCACCCGATTGTTGCACCAGCTCAACCTAGTACCAGAGGGTTTAAGCTCATGCAGCCCACATGTATCGACACAATTAGAGAAATCCCGGGTGCTAATATCATCAAGCTTCCTGCCGCCCAATTTATCCTGCGCGTAAAGGACGCAGTTGAAATCCCCCCTACTAACCAAGGAGAATTATTCAAACGACAGCTCTCCACCTGAAGGCTCTTCCATAAGTCCACCCTCTCCCCCATAGTGTTTCGAGCATAGACGCCAGTAATTACACAGGAGTACCCGCCCAAGTTGTTGCAATTGACAGTTAAATGCTGTGCCGAGACGGATAGTAAGGTTGCGCTCCAAATCAATGGATCAAAAGCCATATTAATTCTGCCTCCAGCGACCAAATCAAAATTGTTAAAGGAAGTCCAATTTCTCGGGATAACCAAGTTACCAATCTTAGCAATGGACTTGAGTTTAGTCTCTACTAGGATCAGACCCGAGGGCTTTATCTTCTTCAATCTATCTCGCAAGTCTCTTCTCCTAACTGAGTTATTCAACCCCCTGGTGTTCCAAAAGAACAAAGTCATTGATCAACATTGGGCTTGCGACACTGGCCATTCTCCATTAGATGTGTGCTTTTCCTGGAGGATGCCAAATTGCTGAGTTCAGTTTTCTTCTTCCCTGTCCTACTAGCCACAGCCTGACGGACTTGCTCTTCCACCTCCACGGTCCACTCGGGGTTTTCAGTAGCAATGCCCTCAGGGAGTTTGTCAATGTCTTTGCCCTCAGCATCTTCTAACAATGAGGGCAATCATTTAGCTATTTTGTGTACATCAAGTTCCCCACTTCCACATGTTGTTACATCCACAGGCTGCTCCCCACTTCTTCCCTCGACTGTACCAAGGCCCCCCGTTTGAGACATAGCCATTGATGCCCCAACACCTCCTAATCCCTTATCCCCCGTTGATGGCAGGCTCCCAATAGCCGTATTAATTGGAGCACTAACCAACGGGCCCCTATGCGATGCATCCTGATCCACAGCTCCTCTATAGCCAGACCCTTCTCCTATGGATCTCTCTACAAGGCCAGTACACGGTAGAGGTGAGTGTTCCAACCCTTGGCCCTCCCCACTACTCATTGTGTCCTTGTCCAAACATTTACCTTCTTCCGGGATACAGAGAGTATATTTTACAGTCTCTTCAATGACAGTATCATTACCTGCCAAGTCACTTACATTTAAGGCCACCGCATCATCTTCTTAGATTGAAGGGGGCTCAAACACATCAGCGCAATGGGTATCAGAATGGCCGAAGCATACACATTTGGAGCACCTAGGTGGTTCTCCCTCTACATCCACCCTAATTGAGATAGTTGGCCCCTCCTCAGTTCCCACCTGAATCGTTTTTGGCACCGCGTGTTGAGCATGTATTTCTACAAGGAAACGGGCAAAGGAAAGCCTTTCCTTTTTGGCCGTTAGCTTGTCTAGGCAGATAGGCCTCCCAATAACAGAAGCAATATGATTAAGGATTTCCAAAGTCCACATGCCTAAAGGAATCCCATGAAGTTTGATCTAGACAGGTACTGAGGAGAGAATATCGCGTTCGAGCTTAAGTGCTGAACTCCATCATTGTAAGACAACGAGACGGCCATCAAACATCCACGGGCCACCATCCAAAATCTTCTCACATTCTCCCTCGTCATCAAATTTGAAACAGAAATACCCATTTTCACGGCTATAAATTTTCAGTCCCCTCTTCAGGTTCCAAAGTCTCTCAACCCACCCACACATCTGCCCATAGAAAGGGACATCACCCAAAACATAGCCAACTAAGGTGGACTTCCATTGTTCCGCCCCTCTCTCCAATGCCGTTTTAGGTACCATCGCCATAACAGAGCCATCAGCTTGTGCAATAGGAGGAACATAATACATCCCCGTGTCCAAGTCGTATTTCCTGATGTTAGTGCACACATCCACCCAAGACTGCTTAGCACCCTGTGTATTAACTGAAATCTCTACCGAGTGTCTAATAGGCATACAGTCGAACACTTTGTGTGCCACATGAGAAAGTGAACGACGGTCATTAGATTTGCCTCTAGGAATCTGAGGCCTAGAAGGAAATCTTTCCTGGGGATTACGGCTCCTCCGTACGGCCCCATGAAAACTCCCGATGCCACCCTTCCTAGCACCAATCTGTGCCTTAGATTTCCGTCGGTTGACCACCGCCCATCCATCGCCTGTCTCTAATGAGCCTGGTTGAATACCTGAATCCTTGATGGCATTCTTGATGGCATCACCATTAAAGGCAGAGCCACCGCCGATCTTTGGCCGCTCTCTACCTCCCGAGCCTGAGGCACCAAGCTCCTCACTCGGGCCGCCGTTGACTCCCGTAGAGGGAGAGACGCCCGAAGATGATTTCTCGCCATTCCCCAAGGAAGCTCCCCTCTCGCCTGGCCACGGAGGCAAGCCGCCGGAAGATGAACCCTCCAGTATCGCCCGTCGCCCCTCCGAGGAATTTGGAAACCCTCATTTTTTTGACCTATCGTGTGTGTGTGTATGTGTGTGTGTGTGTGTGTGTATGTATATATATATATGATTTAATGTAGAAAAGGTGGCACCTGATCCATTGGATCAGGTGCTTAGACACAAAAAAGGTGGGAAGTACAAGCCCCCACATGGGCTTGTACTCGTGGGGCCCCACCTTTTTGTGTCTTGCACCTGATCCAATGGATCAGGTGCCACCTGCTCTACATTAATCCCATATATATATATATATATATATATATATATATATATATATATATATATATATAGTTATAGTTGCAAAATGGTGGATACAAGGGCCTTATATGAGGTTATTCATAACACTTTCTATTATCTATCCATCATTGTAGATTCAAAAAATGAATACTTCAAGATTCATTGTGCTTATGCGTATCACAAGGGGTGGATACTTCTGGATCCTGAATTAGAGAGTACTGACGTGCGTTTATATTTCATATATTTACGCACGTCTTCTTTTGTGTTTTTCCGTTGTTTTCCACCGTCTCGTATCCATTTTCTCGTATTTTCTAGTTTTCTTTTACTTCTCCGTGTTTTTGCGTGTTTGCAGGAGGTTACTAGTATAGGAGACACATACGAAGATATCTTAAGTCCCCGGAGCAACAGGAGGAGTCACGCGTGATCCAGGTGGTTAAACGACCAAGATAGCGATCTTTCAGCCCCCCACCCGATCGGTTGGATACAACCAACCGATCGGGTGATGCACGCGTGCACGACCCGGAAAGCCGTTGAAGCAACGTGGGCATCAACCGACCGGTTCAGCCCAACATGACCTCTCGGGAATTTGGAGCTGAACTCCAACCGATCGGGTGACCTTCACCCGATCGGTTCATCTGTAGCCGATTTCCCCGAAGACACGACCCGGAGAGCTCACCCTACCGCCAGCTGACCGTGCCAAAACGTTGCAACTTTCTATCTTTTTGGCGACGTTACCAACCGATCGGTTTATCAACCGATCGGTTCACCCGGCAAACGCAAGATCCAAACGACCAACTTCTTCCGCCAACTGATCGTGTCGTTTGATCGGGTGAAGTTTCTGAAGACCGCTGTCGAAAATCGCAGCAGCTCACCCGATCAGTTGATACTTCAACCGATCGGGTGACGTCGTTTTCTATATATATAAACCCTAGGTTTTCAGAAACGGGAGCTGTTTTTATTTTCTGTCTTTTCTCCATTGCGACGGCTGGAATTTTTTGGTTATTTGTAAGTGTTCAGATCTTTATGAAACTTTGATATATTATTAATTGCATTACTACTACCGCATTTCAATTTCCCGATTATGTTTTTAACGGTCGATTTTCATTTAGATTGATTTTTAGATAAAATGTGTGAGTAGTTCCCTAATCTGGGATTTTGGTGGAAACCTCTTCGTGGGTTCTCACTAATGCGTACATAGGACTAGGATATCGATAGGGAATATGAATCTATTGGTTACGCGGGGTGTTTTATTATCATCGGCGGGAAAAAGACCACCTTTGACCGTTGGGCCAAGGGGGAATAAACTTGGCGGTTGACTCCCTAGCCTAGCTCACGCCCTTAGCGTAGACATCGAATCCTAGCGCACGGGAGTGGCATGATGAGATGTTGGGAGTTATCGTTGCGAGCTTAGTGCTCCCAGAGTCAGTCAGTGTTAATGGACATGGGAATGCCCACTGACCGAACCCGGGTAGTCCGACGTATCATCCTGGGCACCGACCGGAATATCGGGCCCATGTGACGCTGGTATCACTCTTAGAGGCAACGCCTCACCACTTAACCCTAATCCCGATCGTTGTCCTATCCACCGGTCGTAAATAGCGAGAACACATGATAGGGTGGAAACCGAAGTCCCAGGTTTCCCCTTATATTGGTTAACCCCGTATTTACATTTTGTGACAACCCATCCATCGATTCGAGCTAGCTCACCCCTAGGGTGAATTCGGTCCTTTCTGACACAAGCACAACCATGCCTCCCTGTGTTCGACCCCCAATCTACACTACAACACCGTGCGCTTGCGATTATAAATATTTTAAATCTCGCGCCCCCCATCATATTGCACTCTTATGCTACACAAATCCAACCGGGGGGGACGTCAAGCTTTATGGCGCCGTTGCCGGGGAGGCAACGTGCTTGTTATTTTTGGATCTTTTGAACCCTTGAGTCTAGCTCACATCTCTATCTCGCGATAATTTTCGCATTCTTATTTTTCATTTTTATTTTCTTATTTTTTATTTTTATTTTCTATTTTTATCTGTTTCTTTCCCACTTTTCCTTCACGGGTGTTTGTTGCTTTTAATGCGCAGGAACACAAGGAGTCTTGACGACTTGATTCCTGTTGATCCTGAGATAAACGCCACCCTAAGGCGTCTGGCCACAGAGAAGAGAAGAAGAGAAGAGTCTAAAGCTATGGGGGAGAATACGCCACTGCATAAGTCCCTGCTGGAGAACTCGATGCCATCCATCGAGTCCACCTCCGCCATCCTTCCTCCTGCTATTACGGCACAGAGCTTCGAGCTTAAGCCGTCCTTAGTGACGTGGATCCAACAGGATCAATTCTCTGGGGCACCCATGAAAAGCCCTATTGAACATCTGGACTCCTTCCTAGAGAAATGTGACACGTTCCGGATAAATGGTGTCACAGTTGAAGCAATCTGTCTGAAGCTATTCCCCTTCTCTCTGCAGGATAAGGCCAAGCAGTGGCTAAGGGGAAAGGACCCGAGCACTTTCAACACTTGGGAGAAGCTTTCAAATACGTTCTTGACGAAGTTCTTTCCTCTGGGGAAGACCATGAAGCTGAGGAGTGAGATCTCCTCCTTTTCCTAGGCCAGCCATGAGTCCCTGCATGAAGCTTGGACGAGATACAAAGAAATGCAGCGGAGATGCCCTCATCACGAGCTTCCAAAGTGGCAGCTTATAAATCTGTTTTATAATGGATTCAGGGATGACTTGAAGTCCTCGATGGACGCGGCGGCTGGAGGGTCCTTTATGTCCAGGAGTGAAGAAGATGCCGTACAAATTCTTGAATACTTGGCATCGAACAATGAGCGGTGGTGTGACGAGAGAGTCACACCTAGATCTGGGGGTATCCACAGAGTCGAGGACGTCGACAAATTATCCAGCAAGTTTGACTTGCTATCGACCCAGATCTCAGCGCTGATGGTAGGAGCCGGTGGTGCTGGTACACAACAAATTACGGCTGTGGAAGTAGAAGTCATGGGGGACTTCGAGGGTGGTGACATCTCATCACTGTTGGACCAAGCGAGCACACTATTCTACAATCCTACGGGAAATGCACCGTATCCACCACGGACTAGCTCCAATCCGACCTACTCTCCAAATAACCAGAATCACCCCAATCTTAGCTACCGGGCGCCCTTTCAGCAGCCGCAACCACAAGTATATCAGCCGCCTAGGCAACAGCAACAGCAGTTTCAGCAGTAGCAGCTTCAGCAGCAGCAGCCCTCACAATCATACCAGCAGTATCCGCCAAGGAACCAGCAGCCCATGCAGCAGCAGCAGCCGTACGGCCAGCAGCGTGCTATCTCCCCGGTTGAGTCCCTCTTGACTCAGTACATCTCAAACCAGGAGAAGATAAATTTGAAGCTGGAAATGGGGCAGAGGGCTCTCACTGACCAAGTGACCCAGCTGGGGTTACAGGTGGTGAACCTTCAAAGGTCGCAAAATCTATTACCGCCACAACTAGAAGTGACCCCGAGGGGAGCGAACCAGACTTTGGCACTCACGCACGAGCATGTGAATGTGTCCGCTATCGTCTTGAGAAGCGGAACACAAATCCCCACAAGAGTGTCCGCCAAGGAATCGGAAGCACCGTTGGTTGTAGAGCGACCAATTCAAAAAGCCAATGACAACGGTGCTTCGTCGCCAAAGACTACGACTCCGGAGGGAGTCCCTGAAGAGGAGAAGAAGAAGGACGAGGAAGAGAGCCTCAAAGTATTCAAGCCCGTTGTGCCTTTTCCACAACGACTTGCCCAAGCAAAGATAGACGAAAAGTACGGTAAATTCTTTGCCATGGTCAAGGATCTAAGCTTGCAAATCCCCTTCCTCAAATCTATTGAGACAATTCCCTCCTACGCAAAGTTTTTAAAGGATTTGGTGACAAGGGGGTCCAGGAAGGAAAAGGTCGTTCTAACGGCGGAATGTAGCGCTCTTATTCAGAGAGCGAATTCGCCCAAGCTAAAAGATCCGGGAAGTTTCTCTTCCCTTGTTCGATTGGGGAAGTGAAAATCCATAGGGCACTCGTGGATTTAGGAGCGAGCGTCAGTTTAATGCCCCTATCGCTATACATGACGATAGGGATGGGAGACTTGGAGCCCACGGGTATGACACTTCAATTAGCCGATAGATCGGTTAAATACCCAGTGGGAATAGTAGACGACCTACCTGTTGATATCAGTGGAGTGCAAGTGCCGATGGACTTCATTGTTATGGACATGCCCGAAGACACCCACACACTTATCATTCTTGGACGGCCCTTTATGGCCACCGCCGGCGTGCTAATAGACGTGAAGAAAGGGAAGCTTTCCCTTAACGTTGGCAACGAAAAGGTCGAGTTCGACTTGGGGTTATCGATGAAGCACGCCAACCGCCCGGATGATCCAAGTTGAAATATGTTGGACCTAGAAGAAGAAAGAGCTGTGGAAGCCGGGGCCTGGGAAATTCTTTCAAGGAATCCCCCCGACAGCTTGGGGGATTTAGAAGAACATGTCAACCTGAAGAAGAAAGAAGTTGCTGAGAAAGCGGGTGCATCACATACGGTCCCTCCCGGATTTCAAAAGGCTCCTCCGACAAGGAGAAAAGGAAAGGAGCCCATGGGACTCACCAGAGACGAGATCCGAATCTTGAAAAGAGTGGCGGTGGATGCCAATATAAGGGAGAAGCCCCCAGATTCCGTCAACGAAGAGAGGGTCGTCAAGCAAGTCTTCTTGTCACCGCCGACTACACCAAAGGCCACCAACTCAGAATCTGAAGCGATGCCAATCTTAGGGCATCACCCCTGTCCACCATGAAGATCATATGCAGGCGTCGAGCAAACGACGTTAAACAAAAGCGCTTCATGGGAGGCAACCCATGCTCTAAACTTTTATCTTTGTTTTTGGGATAATTTTTAGCTTTATTTTTCTTATTTTAATATATAAATCCAGCCGCGAGAACTTCCGTCGAGAGACTTAGATCATTTGTGAATTTTTGCAGGAAACAAGCCCTCACCCGATCGGGTGACCACTCAACCGATCGGGTGAGACGTATCTGACAATGGCCGTATCTGTTCTCCAATGAACCGGTCGGGTGAATCAATGTGAGACCGGGTGACAGACCGTGTGAGCTGGGCTGAAGTCTCAGAAAATTTGGGATTTCATCAACCGATCGGTTAATAAGAAGCGTGGTCGGGTGACCGACCGGGTGAGTAGCATTGAATTCTCGGGAAAAACTGTGAAGTGGCCAACCGATCGGTTGAGTTCTCAACCAATCGGTTCGCCTGTAGCCTCTTTTCAGCAAAATTTTTCGAGCTAATAATCAACCGATCGGGTGAAAACTCACCCGATCGGTTCGACTTAAACCCTATAAAAACCCAGTGCCCTCACCCGTTCATCTCTCTCGCCCAATTTCGATTCTCTCTCGCCGTTTCGACTTCTCCTTCCTCCAACCGGCCTCGATCTCCGCTCAACTGACCACAAACCCCCCTAGATCGATCCCTCCACTCCCCATCTCCTTCCCTCAATCGATCTCTCTCTCTCTCTCTCCGTCTCCCCTTTTCACCCCGTCCAAACCCTAGTTTTCGCCCACTTTCCCCCCATTTCGAAAAATTGCTGAAACGAAACGCCACGGCTTCACACTCCATCCCATTGCGCTACGTTGGGATATCTACGAGCAAGGATCTTCATCTCGACTGGGTAACTTTGCTCCTTAACTCCATTTTAAATTTTTGACCTAGTTTCGCTATTTTGCTCGATTGCTTGTGTTAGTGTGCATTCACTACATCTTGCATCCACTCTCACACACACACCCACCCACATGGCCCGAGATCAAGATAAGGGTAAGGGTATCATGCGAGAGGAGGGGTCGTCTCACAAGAGACGCAAGACCACACGTCCACCACACTCACGCCCTCCTCCGGCATAACATGCACAACCCCAACCCCAACCCCAACCTATCATCCCAGTTGAGGACCCATTGATGGGTCCGCGTGGCTACCGCTTTAGGAATCAAGAACAAAAAGATTTTTATTATAGACTTGATGCATGGGGGCATCTCTCGACCAAATTTAACCATGCCCAAATGCTTATCGATCTCGGTGTGTTCACCGAGGTCGAGCCTCTATTCACCAATTTGGGTTGGTTAGCCTTCCTAAACGCCACCGCGGTATCCTACCCCGCCCTCACACTTGAATTTTTATTCTCCCTTGTCAGTGAGTCGGGGTCGATCGTCATTTTTCGCGTCCGTAACAAAACCATTCGCACCACCCTGAATACCATCAATAACATCTTTGGTTTCCCCATCCTTGGGGACGACGCTATCCGTCCCTACGGGTATCCCCCCAAATTTGACGTCGATCAATTTTGGTTCCGCCTCACCATACACGCTCACTATCCCCGAGGTAAGGCTAAGGCCTCCTCGATCATTCACCCCATATTCCGTCTGGCCCACCGAATCATTTCCTCCACATTCTTCCCTAGGGATTAGTCGGGTACCGTGACCATCCCTGATCTTTTCATTTTGTGGGCCATGACCTTCCCTTTTGTTCGTGGTGATGACGGGATTTCTTTTAGGGCCCATGTTATTCCCGTTCATGCTGGTGCTTGGCTTGTTCAAAAGCTACTTGAGATTAGCCGCGCCGGCAAGGGCAAGCTTTGTTGTGGGGGCCTTATCACTATCATAGCTTCATATCCTCAGTTTAATATTGCCATCCCCCGAGACTTACCTACTGCCGCAGGACCCTCACGCCTCGATCTAGATGTCCTGCGGCATATACACATGATCAAGCCCGGCCCCGACGACCATTTCACTTTCCACTACGGACACCCCATGCTCCCTATACCATTCTGCCCAACCCCGCTCGCATGACTATCCAGCTTGTGGCAGATTGGATATTCCCACCCGATTCTGACTTTCTGGAGGGGTTACGTCTTCCTTTTATCCCGGATGCACCCAGACCACCTTCCCCTGCTGCCTACTTAGGCGAGCAGGACATTCCTGCGTCCCGTGGAGACCCCGGGACTGGGCCTAGTAGTGCCGTCCCTGCTTCTGTCCCCACCACCACTATCACCACCCCTCCGGTCCGTACTACCTCCTCCTCCTCCTTTCGTCGAGCCGTATCCGATCGCCTCGCTCTCGAGGCTGAGTTAGCTTCACTACGCGCTGTCGTTTCGTCCTCCACCTCCTCGGCCCCATCCTCTTCCATCTTCACTCACCCACGTTTCCTCGCAGTTGAGAGGGACGTGACCACCATCCTCCGCATCCTCACTCATGTTCACGGACCTCCCCCTCCCACACCACCCCCATCTCCACCACCTTCACCCCCTCGATGATTTTCCCCTCCAGCATCACATTCTTCACCTCCACCATCACCCCCTAGGTGACCATCCCCTCCTATCACCACCTCCATTCCCACCACTACTTCCATTCCTACCACTTCACCTCCACTCATGACCACCACTGTCGCCCCCACAGATCCACCACCCTCCACTTCCGTCACTCCATACGTGCACCGCAAGAAATTGCAGGTGCGATCGCGATCACTTCCCCCACCATCCTCTTCCGTTGACGTATCCACCCCATCTACCGATGTATCCACCCCATCTACCACCGCGTTGGTCGCCCTTTCAATCCCACTCACCATCACCACCACCACTCCACCCATCATTCACAACTCCACACCCACCAATCCATCACCTCGACCACTTTCTCCACTTCTCCGCACACCAGTCACCTCTCCCGCCCACTCCCCCACATCGCCCACATCTTCCACCGAGGAGGACGAGGACGAATCCTCTCCTGCTTTTTGATTCCATTTTGTTTTCTGACGTCCCCTTGCATATCTCTACATTTTCATGATCATATCATTTTGCTAGCATTGTCACATCTAGCTTGGGGGAAGTCAATTTTTCTGTATGCTGTCGTGTGATGCTTTCTTTGTGTGCTTGTTATTTATGTAGTGTCGTGTGATTTTCTATCTTTATTTTCTGTTTATATGTCGTATTGTGTGATTTTCTTTATTTTCCTTTTTCGTATGTGTGGTTTTCTCGTTTTTCATTTCTTTTTGAGTCGGTGCGTATTCCCCTCCATTTTCATTGCCCTCCCATATTCACTTTTATTGCATTGAGGGCAATGCAAGTTTCAGCTTAGGGGAGTCGCACTTCGTGCGTCATTTGCGTCTTTTTCTTCGTTTTTTGAGTCGTTTTCATCGTGTTTTTATTTTTCCTTTTCTTCTTTTTATCTCTTTCTCCTAGAGATGACCACATATGATAAATCACCACAAAAATCACACATACACCTAGCATCGCCTCGATAATCACATTCACTAACCCTAGGAAGCCGAGTCCTCTTGCATTTCACGCATCGTGGGTCCACTTAGCTTTTTTGTGAGTCGTGCGTCGTGCCTAGCTGTTTGGTGTGCTTTTACTTTGTGATTTTGATTTATATACCTGTCCAGGAATAACCTCTAGATTATCATGCTTCGGTTTGAATATGCAGTATTTGCTCCTCCTGTCTGCTTCTGTATGCATGAATATATATATATATCGTATGCTTCATTTCGCATGTGTCGGGATTCCACAATTAGGACTAGGATAACCCACTTAGCCTACGCTCTGATTAGCGAGGAAAATCTCCCCTGCCCAAGTGTTTAGAATCCGATTTCTTCTTTATTTTACTTGGTGCAAATCCCCTCGTCGTGTACCGTTCTCCCACTTGGGAGAGTACACACGTGTATATACCACAAAATCCAAAAATCCAAAAAAAAGAGAAAATAAAAACCCAAAAAAAAGAGAAAAGAGAAAAGAAAAGAGAAAAAAAATACATATGTATAGCCAAAAATCCAAAAAAATACATATATCCAAAACCCAAAAAAAAATGTGTGAATATTTTCCTATCTACCGAGAATAAAGGGAAGGCGAGAATTTGCACCGAGTGTTCTACTCCACATCATCTCAACCCCCCATCGCTTTCGAAAACACTTGGACTAGGGAATTTCTAGCTATTATCTAGGCGATAGTGTGGTGATGTCCAAGTCCCTAGCTGTGGAGTCCCTGCCACATGATACATTTCGATTCTCACTTTCCTCTCATGCATGCTTGAGCTTTATATTCACCGCATATTTCAAATCGAATCGATATTTGGGTCTTTTCTTGGACTTGTGTATATGGAGCTTATAGCACAATGTAGATAGAGACACCGTCTGCTAGCACACGACCACACTCACTCGCGCTTCACCGCGTGGGCCCACGACACTTGTCTGGACTCGTTTCCTTGGGTTTAGTGTTGTGATTTGGCGTTTGCTTTCTTGGTGTGGCGTTTTTGATTTTGTTGGCCATGACGGGCGATTTAGGATTTAGAGTTCTCTTTTTCTCTCTTCCCCTCTATTTTCTCCCTCCGAGCTCCTACTCTCACTCGTCTTCCTCGAGGACGAGGAAGGGTTCAGCTTGGGGGATTTTGACGTGCGTTTATATTTCATATATTCATGCACGTCTTCTTTTGTGTTTTTCCGTTGTTTTTCACCGTCTCGTATCCGTTTTCTCGTATTTTCTAGTTTTCTTTCACTTCTCCATGTTTTTGCGTGTTTGCAGGAGTTTGCCAGCATAGGAGTCATATAACGAAGATATCTTAAGTCCCCAGAGCAACGGGAGGAGTCACGCGTGATCCAGGGGGTCAAACGACCAAGATAGCTATCTTTCAGCCCCCACCCGATCGGTTGGATACATCCAATCGATCGGGTGATGCACGTGTGCACGACCCAGACAGCCGCTGAAGCAACGTGGGCATCAATCGACCGGTTCAGCCCAACATGACCTCTCGGGAATTTGGAACTGAACTCCAACCGATCGGGTGACCTTCACCCAATCGGTTCATCTGTAGCCGATTTCCCTGAAGACACGACCTGGAGAGCTCACCCGACGGCCAGCTGACCGTGCCAAAACGTCGCAACTTTCTGTCTTTTTGGCGACGTTACCAACCGATCGGTTCACCCGACGACCGCAAGATCCAAACGACCAACTGCTTCCGCCAACCAATCGTGTCGTCTGACTGGGTGAAGTTTCTGAAGACCGCTGTCGAAAATCGCAGCAGCTCACCCGATCAGTTGATACTTCAACCGATCGGGTGATGTCGTTTTCTATATATATAAACCCTAGGTTTTCAAAAACGGGAGCTATTTTTATTTTCTGTCTTTTCTCCATTGCGACGACTATAATTTTTTGGTTATTTGTAAGTGTTCAGATCTTTATGAAACTTTGATATATTGTTAATTGCATTACTACTACCGCATTTCAATTGCCCGATTATGTTTTCAACGGTCGATTTTCATTTAGATTGCTTTTTTAGATAAAATGTGTGAGTAGTTCCCTAATCTGGGATTTTGGTGGAAACCCCTTCGTGGGTTCTCCCTAATGCGTCCATATGACTAGGATATCGATGGGGAATAGGAATCTATTGGTTACGCGGGGTGTTTTATTGTCATCGGCGGGAAAAGACCGCCTTTGACCGTTGGGCCAAGGGGGAATAAACTTGGCGGTTGACTCCCTAGCCATAGCTCACGCCCTTAGCGTAGACATCGAATCCTAGCACGCAGGAGCGGCAGGATGAGATGTTGGGAGTTATCGTTGCGAGCTTAGTGCTCCCGGAGTCGGTCAGTGTTAATGGACATGGGAATGCCCACTGACCGAACCCGGGTAGTCCGGTGTATCATCCTGGGCACCGACCGGAATATCGGGCCCATGGGACATTGGTATCACTCTTAGAGGCAACGTCTCACCACTAAACCCTAATCCTGATCGTTGTCCTATCCGCCGGTCGTAATAGCGAGAACACATGATAGGGTGGAAACCGGTGCTTTTGATGTGCTTTCTATCCGTGCCATACTGCCATCGCTACTCCTCACCTCCCATTCATGCAACCGGTGCTTTTGATGTGCTTTCTATCCGTGTAGTTCTCCCTCCCTCCTTTTCTCACAGGTTTTCTACTCCCCGACAAGGATGTTGTGTGCCGTTTCGGGCGATATCTGGGATCATTCACACCACGTCCGTTGTTTGGCACAGAGTTTGACAGAATCCCTATGTGCTTCGAATGTTCTATCCCTTCTGTCTGTTGCTGTGGAAAATCAGAGAAGGTATCATAACATGCAGCAACATCCAGTCACAGCAACTCTCCTTCCTCCATGTGAGGTGGCGTATATCGACGCACCCAGTTCCAAATTCAGTGGGGGAGAATTGTTCACCTATGAGGAGTTTTGTCAAGAGAACTACCAGGCAGAGTCTGTCGAGTATGTTGAACAGGAATCAATCTATTCCTTGCAGACTTCTATAGAGCATCCCTGATCTTGGGGCAATGAGGAAGCTGGAAGCAGTGGTGGGGAACCATCGACCGTTGAAACCTATTTCCGCATTGAAGCATTCTTTGCAGATAATTATTATAAGCTTGAGAAAGACCCAGAGCCTTCCCCCGTTGCCCCCTCGTTACCTTGTGAGGCTTTACCATGCGAAACCAAGGCGGGGAGTGAAGTTCCGGATGCTAGCTTTCGAGAGATCCATGAAGAAGTACTTTCACTGGAGGATGCTCAGCTTGAGAAATATGCGTCGGGACCTCATGAAGTTGAGATGAAAGAGTTGCCTCCTGGACTGAAATATGAATATTTGGGGAAGGATTCGACACTGCCGGTCATAGTGAACTCCTCGCTGCCTGAAGACCAGATGACCAAACTTCTTGGTGTTTTAAAGAGGTTTAAGAGTGTTTTCGGGTATGCAATTGAAGACTTGAAAGGAGTGAGCTTGGGGCTTTGCTCACATCGAATTCTGCTTGAAGACGAGCAAGCCTCCTCAATTGAGCCGCAACGAATACTAAATCCCATCATGATGGAGGTGGTCAAGAAGGAGATTGTTAGGCTTCTACATGCCGGTATCATATACCCTATCTCCGACAGTCGTTGGGTTAGCCCGGTGCACGTTGTACCCAAGAAAGGAGGAATGATGGTGGTTCGCAACGAGAAAAACGAGCTCATACCCACGAGGACCATCACGGGGTACCTGATGTGCATCGACTACCGGAAACTGAACAAGGCGACAAGGAAGGATCACTATCCTCTTCCTTTCATTGATCAGATGCTCGAGAGGCTAGCAAAGCATAACTACTTCTGCTTCATGGACAGGTACTTCGGTTTTCTTCAAATTCCCATCCATAATGACGACCAGGAGAAGACGACTTTCACTTATCCATTCAGTACATATGCTTACAGGAGAATGCCGTTTGGGCTCTGCAACGCCCCGGCTACATTCCAAAGATTAATGTCCGCAATCTTCTCCGACTACTCCCAGGATATCATGGAGGTTTTCATGGACGATTTCTCCGTCTACGGAACGAAGTTTGACTCATGCCTCCGCAATCTAACCAAGGTCCTGGAGAGGTTTCAAGATAAGGGCCTGGTTTTGAACTGGGAAAACTGCCATTTCATGGTCCAAGAAGGAGTTGTACTGGGACACGTCATATCTTCGAGGGGGATCGAAGTAGACAAGGCAAAAGTTGAAGTGATTAAAAAGCTTCCGCCTCCACTCAATCTTCGAGGGGTCCGTGGTTTTTTAGGGCATGCGTGATTCTACCGCCGCTTCATAAAGGACTTCTCCAAGATTTCCAGGCCGTTGACTCAACTCCTTGTGAAGGACACACCTTTCATCTTGAACGAAGAGTGCATGGAAGCGTTCCGCCTGCTGAAGCAAGCCTTGATTTCCGCACCCGTGATTCAGCCACCGGCCTGGAGTCTACCATTCGAATTAATGTGCGATGCTAGTGATTATGCAGTTGGGGCTGTCTTGGGGCAGAGGAAAGATAAAAATCTACATATTATATACTATACAAGCAAAACCCTTGACATTGCCCAAAGAAATTATACAACCACGGAGAAAGAATTGCTAGCGGTCATCTATGCCATGGACAAGTTCCGACAGTATCTCGTTGGTGCCAAGGTGATCATGCACACGGATCACGCGGCTCTCAAATACCTATTAAGCAAGAAGGAGGCTAAGCTGCGGCTCATTAGGTGGATTCTCCTCCTCCAGGAATTCGACCTGGAGATCAAGGACAAGAAGGGGGCGAAGAATGTTGTTGCCGATCACTTGTCAAGATTGCCTACTTTCGATTTGAATGCTACTCCGGTTGACGACTTGCTCCCTGACGAGCATCTCTTCTTCATCTCTTCTGCTTGGACACCTTGGTACGCCGATATCGCAAATTATCTAACTTGTGCCATCGTCCCCAACAACGTGAGCTACCAGCAAAAGAAGTAATTCTTTCATGAGGTCCGTAAATTTTATTGGGACGACCCCCCATTTGTACAAGACTGACCGGCGCCCAGTTTACGGTATGGGCGCGGTGTCGTTTTACCGCAAGTGCACGGTTAGTGTAGGGTGCGGGTTTATCGAACTCAGGGAGGTGGATGGCTTGAATGGCTACTAGCCTCGCCTAGGTCGTGTGCTAGCTACGCGGATGATGTGGGTGGAAGTGTAGAAATAAAAGAAAGAAATGAAAAAGACACGAAATGAATCCCCGCTAACACGGGCTAGAGCACTCATGACACTTGGCATTTGACTTGATCCAGGGTGAGACATTGCCCCAAAAGGTGGTACCTAGCGTCAATGGCCCGATATTCCGGTCGGTGCCAAGCACACTAGGCCTACCCGGTTCCGGACGGTGGGCATTCCCATGTCCATTAACACCTTCCACAACCGAGAGCATTAAGGCCACAATGATAACTCCCAACACTTCGTCCAAGCCGTTCCCACGCGCGAGGACTCCATGTCTACACTAGGGGCATGAGATATGGCTAGGGAGTCAACCGCCAAGTTTATTCCCCCTTGGCCCGACGGTCAAAGGCGGTCTTTCTCCCGCCAATGACAATGAAACACCCCCGCGTAACCCTAATGGCCAAATAGGCCGAATGTGATTTCTAGCAATGCATCGAAGCAGATCTTGACTGGACAAGCACCGGACCCCAACCCCCCAACACAACTAGTGTGTTGTCGTACGAATTGGACCCAGATTGCTAGAAATCCCCATTGACACATTTCATCGAACACATGCCATGCAACCAAGTCAAATGAAACAACCCAAGCATCAATCCTACCCTAACCCGTATTAGGGTTCATCAACACTACTCCATGGTGAGAAACATAAAAACAAGCAAAGCAAATAACATACAAACATTCACCATTGAGCAAAATGAAAACAACACAATACAATAGAAAATGAGAGAAGAAAAATACTTATCTTGATTCGAATCCAACAATCCGATACAAGATTTATTGAGCAAAGACCTAATCTAATCTACCCTAAGCCCCCTAGCAAAGGGGCTGAAAAAGCCCTAAAAACTCAAGAAGAAGCTCCCCAAGTCGTGCCCCCAATCTCTATTTATAAACCCCTCAAAAACCCTCTTGGGTCGGGTTCAGAACTGTCAAAAAAGGCTCACCCGATCGGGTGAAAACTCACCCGATCGGGTGGAATAAACAGAGAGCACGAAACTGCTGAAATTGACTTCAACCGATCGGTTGGACTCCCAACCGATCGGTTGAAGTGAAATTTCAGACAGCAGCCAATTTCAGCACACAGCTGCGCTCAGAAAATTCCAGAAAAATCTAGAAAAATCGGATTCGGGCATGCGACCTATCGTTGGAAAGCTGACGACGATGCCGACGCTAGAAAAATAAGAGATCACCCAAAATACTTCTGGAATGATAGCAGATCTTCAATGAATGGGCAACGGTGCGTGAAAGGGGACGAAAAGGCCACCCGATCGGTTGAAATGTCAACCGATCGGGTGAGCAGATTGTTGCTTCGGCCGTCGCCTTCGGGAGCTTCAACCGGTCACTGAGGAGAGCGGGTGGAGCCGTCGGTTCGATATTTGAGGCGACGCGGCTACAGATGAACCGATCGGGTGATAAGTCACCCGATCGGTTGGAATTACGCCCAAATTCCCGAGAACTCAACTGTGTTCAACCGGTCGACGAACCGGTCGGTTGATCTTCACTTGGCTTCAGCTTCCGCCCGGGTCGGACACGCGTGCATCACCCGATCGGTTGGATGTGTCCAACCGATCGGGTGGGGGCTGAAAGATGGCAATCTTGGTCGTTTGGCCCCCTGGATCACGCGTGACCCCTCCCGTTGCTCCGGGGACTCATGATATCGTTGTTTTATGTCCCAAATGCTGTAAATTCCTGCAAATTACCAAAAACACGGAAAAGTGAAAGAAAACGAGAAAACACGAGAAAACGAATACAAGACGGCGGTAAATAATGGAAAAACACGGGAGAAAACGTGCGCAAATATATGAAATATAAACGCACGTCAAAATCCCCCAAGCTGAACTCTTCATCGTCCTCGAGGAAGACGAGTGAGAGTAGGAGCTCGGAGGGAGAAAATAGGGAGAAAGAGAGAAAAAGATAACTCTAAATCCTAAATCGCCCGTAAGGGCCAACAAAATCAAACACGCCACACGAAGCAAGCATACGACAAAACACAACACTAAACCAAGGAATGTGAGTCCAAACAAGTGTCGTGGGCCCACGCGGTGAAGCGTGAGTGAGTGTGGTCGTGTGCTAGCAGACGGTGTCACTATCTACATTGTGTAATAAAGCTCGATATACACAAATCCAAGAAATGACCCAAATATCGATTCGATTCGAATTAAGCGGTGAATATATAGCTCAAGCATGCATGAGAATAGAGCGAGAATCGAAGCGTATCATGCATCGGGGACTCCACAGCTAGGGACAAGGAAATCACCACACTATAGCCTAGATAATCGCTAGAAGGTCCCTATGCCAAGTGTTTTCGAAAATGATGGGGGTTGAGATGATGTGGAGTATAACACTTGGTGCAAATTCTCGCCTTCCCTTTATTCTCGGCAAGTAGGAAAAAATATTCACACGGGAATTTTTGGGTTTTGGGTATTTGTATTTTTTTTGGATTTTTGGCTACACATTTTTTTTTCTTTTTTTCTTTTCTTTTCTTTTCTCCTTTTTTTGGATTTTTGGGTATTGGGATATATACATGTGTACTCTCCCAAGTGGGAGAACGGTACACGACGAGGGGATTTGCACCAAGTAAAATAAAAATGAAATCGGATTCTAAATACTTGGGCAAAGGAGATATTTCTTGCTAATCAGAGCATAGATTAAATGGGTTATCCTAGTCCTTGTTTGTGGAATCCCGACACATGCGAATTGAAACATACGATATAAACATATAACATGCATATAGAAGCAGACAGTAGAAGCAAATACCGCATATTCAAATCGAAGCATGATAATCTAGGGGTCAACCAAGGATAGGTATATAAATCAACATCACAAAGTAGAAGCACACAATAAGCTAGTCACGACACACGACTCACAAAAAAGCTAAGTGGACCCGCGATGCATGAAATACAAGAGGACTCGGCTTCCTGAGGTTAGTGAATGTGATTATCGAAGCCGTGCAAGGTGTGCGTGTGATTTTCGTGGCAATTCATCATAGGGTTCATCTCTGGGAGAAAAAGATAAAAAGAAGAAAAGAAAAAGAAGAAAAAAAAATAAAAACATGGAGAAAACGACTCAAATAACGAAGAAAAAGAGACAAATGACGCACGAGGTGCGACTCCCCCAAGCTGAAACTTGCATTGTCCTCAATGCAATAGTAGTGAATACGGGAGGGCAATGAAAATGGGGGGAGTTACACACCGACACAAAAAATGAAAAACACGAAAAACAGACGAATGAAACTGGAAAATAAAGAAAAAGAAACATACAGAATAAAAGATATAAAACACGACGAAGGACTCAAAGACACAAACACACGACAACGACACACGAAAAAATGCACACAAAAGTCGATTTCCCCCAAGCTGAACATGACAATGCTAGCAAAATGATATGATCAATGTGATGCAGAGATATGCTAGGGGAAAATCGGAAAAGAAAGAAATCAGAATGCAGGAGAGACAGTCTGCTCGTTCTCCTCGGAAGAGGATGAGGGGTGAAATGATAGAAGGGCACGACATGAAGGGTTATTAAGATGCAAAAGCAAATCCTAGATACGCTCCCCTTGCTAATGAGAGGAGACGAGATTATTCAAATCTAAACTAGAAAGCGGTAAATTTTTACACTACTGGATTAGGATACACCTGAGCATAGGCGGATCCAAGATCTGAAGTGGGGCAGGTAGCTGCTCTAACCGCTCCTTCTGTGGCTCCGCCAGAAGCGCTGTGCCACGTGTGCCAATGGACCCAAGCAATTCACCTCCAAGCATCCTTAGTAGGTAACCACCTGTGACCTGCAAAGGATGAGGTGCATTAGTCCATGGCAAGAAATTATTTCCCAAAATAAATGTCTCCCAGAGATAATCATCAACATAAGGTGGAAAAATAATAAAAGGGTGACGAATACTCCCTGAGAATGGGTCGCTATCCTCTGTACTAGCGACGACCAAATCCTCGCTCTCCATGAGAAGTGGCTCTCCAGGTGGTGACACACCGCAGTATACCTCAAGGGAAGTAGATCTTGTGTCCTGCGAGAGATATGGTATGTCAAATATATACGAGTCTAAAGAAATAGGAAGTGAAAAGCGAGACTCAAAAGTGGAGTGAGAGTGAGTATGAAAATCTCCCTGAATAGGGGCAATATGCTCCAGTAGATGCTCAGCTGCAGAAGAAGTGGAGAGCGACGGTAAAGGTAGATGTGACTCGGGCTCTATATAGTGGACCATCGTATCCAAGCCCTCATGCACATCCTCCTCGACGATATGCTCATGCTCCACCATCTGCCCGATGTCCTGAATGACATCCTCGTGGTTGACCACAGACCAAGGAAGAAGCAGCAACAGAGATGACAGTGGAGGTGGATGTGGAGCGGACCACTCGTATGTGGTCGTGGTGTCCTCGTCCTCACGCACACCCTCCTCACCGGTATGCATAATCTCTGTAAACTCCTCAGTGCTCTCATAGGACTCATATGGGGTATCCAAATCAAGACAAGAAGTCTCTCCCACAGATCCTATAGAAATCACCCCATCCTCAGTATTATCATCAAAAAATGCTTCGTCATCCAAGTGGTAGTGATGGAAAAATGGGGTATCGGCTTGAGATGTGTCTATGGTGGCCGATGGCATGGTGGTCTCAACCATGAAAGTGGGTATATCCTCTCCTTCATCCCCTCTCCTCGGTGTCGGCTCGGTGATTGGTACCATAAAGTTTTGTAATATTTGGCCTTGGTTAAACATGTCACTTTCATGGAGAGACACGAGGCTTAATTCTTCTTGTGTTTGTGGAGGGGTATAAGGTTGAGGAAATGGATGGGAGGTGTTTGGGCTAAGGTTGTGGGAAAAAGTTTGGCCTTGGAGTGGGGGGAGGCTCTCAAGCGTAAATGGGCAATCATAATACACGTGCCCCGCCATCCCACAAGTCTCACAAACCACAACTGGATAAGGATCGTATCCTCCCATCTGAGCATCGAAATTTGATCTCCACATGGTAATATCAAAGATACCTGGACAACAAAAATAAGAAAACTAGAGAGGAGCGTCAATAGTACAAGAGAATAACAAAAAGATAATATAATGGTGGGGGAAAAATTTCTTGGTTATTGAATATTTTTTTAAAAAAAAAAGAAAAAGAATTTTTTTTTGTGTTTTTATGCGTAGTCTAACGAACCCAAGCTAAGCTAATATCAAACCGAACGCCTCCCCGGCAACGGCGCCAAAAACTTGACCGGCGCCCCGTTTATGGTATGGGCGCGGTGTCGTTTTACCGCAAGTGCACGGTTAGTGTAGGGTGCGGGTTTATCGAACTCAGGGAGGTGGATGGCTTGAATGGCTACTAGCCTCGCCTAGGTCGTGTGCTAGCTACGCGGATGATGTGGGTGGAAGTGTAGAAATAAAAGAAAGAAATGAAAATGACACGAAATGAATCCCCGCTAACACGGGCTAGAGCACTCATGACACTTGGCATTTGACTTGATCCAGGGTGAGACATTGCCCCAAAAGGTGGTACCTAGTGTCAATGGCCCGATATTCCGGTCGGTG
>JAULAV010001897.1:0-25000 GCA_030789695.1 Scilla litardierei | reverse complement strand
AACCCTAGGAATACCTTAAATAGAGGCATTGCGGGTTTACTGTGCTTCGCGGGTTGAAACCCGCACCCAATTCTCGTTTAAACCCAAACCCGCAGCCGGATCAATTCTAGACCGTCGATCCAAGCGGGATTTGATGATATGACGCCACGTGTCCTCGTCTATCGGATCTTCTTGCATCCGCACCCGTTAACTCCGGTGCTTCCGTATTCACATCGGGGTTCAATCTCTACCGTCCGATCGAGAGATCGGATGGATATCTCGTAGCCACGTCGCCCGCGAGATAGATCTGTGCGGCTTCGATCAGTGCCGTTGGATCGAGATCCAACGGCGTAGAAAAAGCCACGTCGCCTCGTTCGTCTGGGCCGTAGGATGAAGGCGGAAAGCGATATGGTGCGGCCACGTGGCGCGCCAAGATTCGTGCGCTTGTATTTCTACATTTTATTGGTATTCTGCATTCAAAAATTCACAGTAATTAGCCCAGATCTCAGAAAAATACAAATAAATAGCCGTTGGAATCGTGAGATCGAGACCAAGCTAGAAAAAAAATATAAAAAGTGCAGAAATACTCCATTAATTACTGTTTTGTGCTCAAATAAGGTGAATTATCTAATAAATGATGATATATAAAATACGCACGTATTAGAGAACAATATAGCATCACATAAGCACAAAATAGGGCTAAATGGGGGATTAAATATGTAATTTTGAATCCGAATCACTTGGGTATGGACACATCCGACGTGCTCATGAGCTTATTGGCAGGGCTCTGGAGGAGTTCATCTGTCTTCAGAGCCGTTGGAGGAGAGAAAGGAGAATGAGAGCAGAGAGAGAATCCTAGGATGCTGCAGCATGTGTTTCCCAGAAAATACTCGGACCGAGTAGCTTGCTACTCGGACCGAGTCATATCAGCTTGATGAAGCAGCAGATACGGGCTAACACGGACCGAGCAGCTCATCTACTCGGTCGAGCAGCCCCATGCTTCACAGCCCGAGTAGGCGTCCGAGTAGCGTCCGAGCACTAGACCGAGCCGACCCTACTCGGACCGAGCAGATGCTACTCGGTCCAGGTAGGTCGATTTTCAAATCTCCGAGCGGTCGAGCAGCTTGTCTACACGGACTGAGCCACTGATCGAGCCATGCTACTCGGATCGAGTCACCTGCTCGGTCGGTACTTCCCAGGGCATTTTTGGAAAGATTTTGAAACGCGCACTGTGCGCGATTTGGGCAGCAGCTGAAGCTCGCGATTGCGGGCTTGGCTGAGGGAGGGGAGTCTAGCTTGGTTTGAGAGAGTTTTTTTGGGGAGCTCCGGCGAATTTTCTTTAGGAATTTTTTTTGGGATTAATTCTTGTAGCGAATTTTGGATCGACAATTGAAGATTACTGCTTTTTGTTCTTTTCTGGATCTGTTCTTCGTTCGTTCTCGCTGTAAGTTATTTTAGCCCTAATTTCTGGATTGATATAATGTTTCCTTTCGTGAAATTGATATTTTTGTGCGTTTCTATCGTCATGAGTGAGTAGATCCATTCTAGGGTTGATGGGTGAACCCTAGGATTTTAGGGAGAAAATGTAGATCTGGATCCCTACGTTGAATTGTGAATTTAGGGTTGTATTTTGGTAGATCCTACCGAATCTGTAAATAACCCGTACTGAGATCATGCCCACGGTCTGTGAAACTGATGTGCTTAAGGGGTATCTAGGGATTCGAATAGGAAAATCAGTGGATCCAATCAAGGCACTTGACCATACCCGGCTTGCGCCTTGAGGGGACCCACCGACGAACTATACCGCTACGTTGACGGCTACCGCCATTGCGTCAACGAGAGCCACCGAAATACTCCACAATTCTAACCCATGAGAGTGGTACGAATTTGGGGATTAATTCCCTAGACCTAATGCAATGTGAGGATCCGATCCCAACATCAACCCCCGACGATCCTAGCGGCGATCCCTAAAGCCCTAGTCCTTTTTATTATAATTACACAACAACAACAACCAACCCATATCTTTCACTCCGACCACTACCTCACTTCTAAATTTAGGAATAGACTGAGATTATCACAGACATTATCACCGTCCCTGTGGGATTCGACTATCTTTTATACTATAACTCGACACCGTCCGCTTGCGGATTGAGCCCAGAGTCGTAACCTAGGGGCCATATTACGCCTGGTGATCGTGACACCACCAGGTGACGTGCGTTTATATTTCATATATTCACGCACGTCTGCTTTTGTGTTTTTCCGCTATTTTCCGCCGTCTTGTATTCGTTTTCTCGTGTTTTCTTGTTTTCTTTCACTTTTCCGTGTTTTTGTATGTTTGCAGGAGTTTACCAGCGTAGGGGGCATAAAACGACGATATCATGAATCCCCAGAGCAACGGGAAGAGTCACGCATGATCTAGGGGGTCAAACGACAAAGATCGCCATCTTTCAGCCCCCACCCGATCGGTTGGATTGGCCAACCGATCGGGTGATGCATGCGTGCACGACCCGATCAGCCGCTGAAGCAACGAAAGTGTCAACCGACCGGGTCGCCGACCGGTTCAACCCGACTGTTCTCTCTGGAAATTGGAGCTGAAACTCAACCGATCGGGTGATATTCACCCGATCGGTTCACCTGTAGCCGTTTCCCCGAAGAAGATGACCCGGAGAGCTCACCCGACGGCTGGCAGACCGTGCCAAAACTTTCGAAGTCTCTGTCTTTTTGGGCAACAATTCCAACCGATCGGGTGATCTTTCAACCGATCGGTTCACCCGATGAGCTCAAGATCCAAACGACGAGCAGTTTCCATCAACCGACCGTGCCGCCTGACCGGGTGAAATGTTGAAGATTGCTGCCGAAGTTCGCAGCAGGTCACCCGATCGAGTAATTCTTCACCCGATCGGGTGATGTCGTTTTCTATAAATAGAGACCCTAGGTTTCCAGAAAACGGGAGTTGTTATTTTTGCTGTTTTTCTCTCTCTTGACGGCTGTAATTTTCTAGACATTTGTAAGTTGTCTGATCTTTACCAAACTTTAATATAGTGTTATTTGCATTGCTCTTACTACTTTTCAATCGCCTGATCATGCTTTTAACGGTCGATTTTCGTTTAGATTGCATTTTACCTAATATGTGTGAGTAGTTCCCAAATCTGGGATTTTGGTGGAAACCCCTTCGTGGGTTCTCCCCGATGCGTCCATAGGACTAGGAAATCGATAGGGATTAGGAATCTATCGGTTACGCAGGGTGTTTCCATTGTCATCGACGGGAAAAAGACAGCCTTTGACCGTTGGGCCAAGGGGGAATAATCTTGGCGGTTGACTCCCTAGCCATAGCTCACGCCCTTAGCGTAGACGTCGAATCCTAGCGCGCGGGGGCGACAAGACGAGATGTTGGGAGTTATCGTTGCGAGCTTAGTGCTCCCGGAGTCGGTCAGTATTAATGGACATGGGAATGCCCACTGACCGAACCCGGGTAGTCTGGCGTATCATCCTGGGCACCGACCGGAATATCGGGCCCATGGGACGTCGGTATCACTCTTAGAGGCAACGTCTCACCTTTAGACCCTAATTCCGTTCGTTATCCTACCGGTAGGCCGTATTGCCGAGAATCGCACGATAGGGCGGAAGCCGAAGTCCCGGGTTTCCCTTTATATTGTTCAGCCCTCGCATTCTATTTTCCGTGACAACCCATCATCCGATTCGGGCTAGCTCACCCATGGGGTGAATCCGGTCCTTTCTAACACAAGCACAACCACGCCTCCCTGAGTTCGACCCCCAAGCAACACTACAACACCGTGCTCTTGCGGTTATAAATATTTAAATCTCACGCCCCCAATCTTTCATTGCACACTTGCTTGCACACCAAACGAGGGGGACGTCAAGCTTTATGGCGTCGTTGCTGGGGAGGCAACATGCTTGTTATTCTAGGATCTCATGAACCCTTGAGTCTAGCTCATATCTCTATCTCACGATAATTTTTGCATTCTACACTTTTTGATTTTACTTGTACATATTGTAAATATTAGTTGTATAGAATTGATAAACTGAGTCGTCAAGCTGCCATCTCTACTCCTCGCCTCCCGTTCACGCAACCAGTGCTTTTGACGTGTTTGCTATCTGTGCAATTCTCTTTCTCTCCTTTCTTATAGGTTTTTTGCTCCACGACGAAGATGTTGTGTGCCGTTTCGGGCGATATCTGGGATCATTCGCACCACATCCGATGTTTGGCACAAAGTTTGACAGGATCCCTAAATGCTTCGAATATTCTAACCTTTCTGTCCGCCGCTGTGGAAAATCAGAGGAGGTATCATGATGTGCAGCTGCATCCTGGCACGACAACTCTCCTCTCTCCTGATGAAGTGGCGTGTATCGACCTACCAAGTTCCGAATTCAGTGGGGGAGAATTGTTAACATATGAGGAGTTTTGTCAGGAGAACTACTGGAAAGAGTTTGTCGAGCACTTTGAACAAGAATCAATCCATCCCTTGCAGACTTCTATAGAGCATCCCATACATTGGGAAAGTGAGGAAGCCGGAAGCAGTGGTGGGGAGCTATCGACTATTGAAACCTGTTTCCACGTCGAAGCCTTCTTCCCGGATAATTATTATGAGCTTGAGAAAGATCCAGAGCCATCCTCCTTTGGCCCCTCATTGCCTTGCGAGGCTTTGCCCTGCGAAACCACGGCCGGGAGTGAAAGTCCGGATGCTAGCTTTCAAGAGAACCACGAAAAAGTCCTTTCGCTAGAGATGCTCAGCTTGAGAAATATGCGTCGGGACCTCATGAAGTTGAGATGAAAGAGTTGCCCCCGGGACTAAAGTATGAATATTTGGGAAAGGACTCGACCCTTCCAATCATAGTGAACTCCTCGCTGCCTGAAGACCAGATGACCAAACTTCTTGGTGTTTTAAAAAGGTTTAAGCGTGTTTTCAGGTATGCAATTGAAGATTTGAAAGGGGTGAGCTTGGGCCTCTGCTCACATATGATACTGCTTGAGGACGAGCAAGCCTCCTCAATTGAGCCGCAACGGAGACTCAATCCTATAATGATGGAGGTGGTCAAAAAGGAGATTGTTAGGCTTCTACATGCCGGTATCATATACCCTATCTCCGACAGTCGCTGGGTTAGCCCGGTGCACGTCGTACCCAAGAAAGGAGGAATGACGATGGTTCGCAACGAGAAAAACGAGCTCATTCTACTAGGACCGTCACAGGGTACCGGATGTGCATTGACTATAGGAAGCTGAACAAGGCCATGAGGAAGGATCACTACCCTCTCCCATTCATTGATCAGATGCTAGAGAGGCTGGCGAAGCACAACTACTTCTGTTTCATGGACGGGTACTCCGGATTCCTTCAAATCCCTATCCATAGCGATGACCAGGAGAAGACTACTTTCACATGCCCATTTGGGACATATGCATACAGAAGAATGCCGTTTGGGCTTTGCAAAGCCCCAGCTACATTCCAAAGACTATTGTCCGCAATCTTCTCCGACTACTCCCAGGATATCATGGAGGTTTTCATGGACGATTTTTCTATCTATGGAACTGAGTTTGACTCATGCCTCAGCAATCTAACTAAAGTCCTGGAGAGGTGTCAAGACAAGGGTCTAGTCCTGAACTGGGAGAAATGCCATTTCATGGTCCAAGAAGGAGTCGTGCTGGGACACGTCATTTCTTCCAGGGGAATTGAGGTTGATAAGGCAAAAGTTAAGGTGATTGAAAAGCTTCCACCACCACTCAATCTTCGAGGAGTCCGTGGGTTTTTAGGACATGCGGGATTTTACCGTCGCTTCATAAAAGACTTCTCCAAGATTTCCAGGCCGCTGACCCAACTCCTCATGAAGGATGCACCTTTCATCTTCAACGAGGAGTGCATGGAAGCCTTCTGCCTTCTTAAGAAAGCCTTGATTTCCGCGCCCGTAATTCAGCCGCCGGACTGGAATCTACCCTTCGAGCTAATGTGCGACGCTAGTGATTACGCTGTTGGAGCTGTCTTGGGGCAGAGGAATGATAAAAATTTGCATATGATATATTATACGAGCAAGACCCTTGACGTTGCCCAAAGAAATTACACAACCACGGAAAAGGAATTGCTAGCAGTCATCTACGTGATGGACAAGTTCCGGTAATATCTCATTGGGGCGAAGGTGATCATGCACACGGATCACGCGGCTCTCAAATACTTATTGAGCAAGAAGGAGGCTAAGCTGCGGCTCATTAGATGGATTCTCCTCCTCCAGGAATTCGACCTGGAAATCAAAGACAAGAAGAGGGCGGAGAATGTCGTTGCCAATCACCTGTCCAGAATGCCTATCCTCTATTTGAATGCTACTCCGGTTGATGATTTGCTTCCCGACAAGCATCTCTTCTCCATCTCTTCCGCTTGGACTCCTTGGTACGCCGACATCGCAAACTAGCTGACTTGTGCCATCGTCCTCCACAACGTGAGCTATCAGCAGAGAAGAAATTCATCCATGAGGTCCGTTAATTTTATTGGGACGACCCCCATTTGTACAAGACCTGCAACGATGGGGTGATACGAAGGTGTATTCCTGAGACTGAGGCGACCTTCATAATATCTAATTACCATGATCAGCAATGTGGGGGGCATGTGAGCACCTATAAGACGACTGCAAAAATCCTCCAGCGCGGATTCTACTGGCCAAACCTATTTAAAGTCACCCACGTTTATGTCCAAGCCTGCGACAAATGCCAAAGGACAGGGAACATCTCCAAGAGGAACGAGATGCCTCATCACTACATCTTAGAGGTAGAGATCTTCGATGTGTGGGGAATCGACTTTATGGGACCGTTCCCCTCCTCCTCTGGGAACCAGTATATCTTGGTAGCCGTGGACTACGTATCGAAGTGGGTTGAAGCGATAGCCAGTCCTACTAATGATTCCCGAGTGGTTGCCAAGTTCTTTAAAAACAACATCTTCCCGCGGTTCGGTGTGCCTCGAATTTTGATCAGTGACAGAGGGAGCCACTTCATAGAGAAGAAATTCGAAGCTCTCTTAAAGAAGTACGGGGTGCAACACCGAGTAGGACGCACCTACCACCCGCAGACTAGCGGCCAAGTGGAAGTTTCTAACCGGGAGATCAAGATCATACTGGAGAAGACGGTGGCCAACTCTAGGAAGGATTGGTCATCAAAACTTCCTGACGCGCTCTGGGCTTACAGGACGGCATTTAAAACTCCGATCGAGACGACCCCCTACCAGCTTGTCTACGAGAAGGCATGCCATCTACCCCTGGAATTGGAGCACAAGGCGTTTTGGGCAATCAAGAACCTACACTTTAACGCCAAGGAGGTTGGAGGTCACAAACAGCTTCTACTTAACGAGCTCGACGAGATCCGGCTCAATGCTTATGAAAACGCCCGGATCTACAAGGAGAAGCTGAAGCGGTGGCACGATAAGAGCATCCTGAAGAGGGAATTCAAGGAAGGAGACTTAGTTCTCCTATTCAACTCAAGGCTGAAGCTTTTTCCTGGAAAGCTCAAGTCAAGGTGGTCGGGACCTTTTCGCGTCGCCAAGGTCTTCCCGCATGGGGCTATCGAGATAATGGGAAGAGAGAGCCATTCAAAGTCAACGGGCAGCGCCTTAAACACTATGCTGTAGGAGAACCAGCATTCTCTCCGGTCGGACTCTCAACGACTGATGACTCTTCCTCAAACCCTCCGGATCCTAATTGACTACCATATGAGGCGTCGAGCAAACGACGTTAAACAAAAGCGCTTCATAGGAGGCAACCCATGTTCTAAACTCTAACCTTTGTTTTAAGGCTTATTTTTAGCTAATTTTTTCTATTTTAATAAATAAATCCAACCGCGTGATCATCAGTCGAGAAACTTAGGCCATTTGTGAATTTTTGCAGGAAACAAGCCCTCACCCGATTGGGTGACTAGTCAACCGATCGGGTGAGACGTATCAGACGATGGCCGTATCTGCTCTCCTTGTGAACCGGTCGGGTGAAGCTGCGCTGAGATCGGGTGGATGACCGTGTGAGAAGGGCTGATCTCTCGGGAAGTTTGGGGAATGTATCAACCGATCGGTTGAGTGAAGCGGCGGTCGTGTGACTGACCATGTAAAAAGTCACAATATTCTCGAGAAGATTTGAGAAGCTGTGAACCGATCGTGTGAAATATCACCCGATCGGTTCACCTGTAGCTGTTGGCTGACAGAAGATTTTCGAAACTTATCCACCCGATCGGGTGAACCCTCACCTGATCGGTTCATTTTCGCCCCCATAAATATCCCTGTCGCACGATTTCGTCCACCCGACCCCCAAACTTCCATTCGTGCGATCTCTCTCCCTCCAACTGCCGAATCGATCTCCTCCCTCTACCCCGACACTTCTAAACACTCATCCTCACTCATTCCCATACTCCCACACTGATCGATGCACCGGTATGCACACGTACCCGGGACAAGCGACTCGTAGTCTTACCGCAAGCGCACGACGTAGTGGCGAGCGGGTATCGAACTCAAGGAGGAACAATGACAGTGTCTCCTTCCAATCACCTAGCTATCAAAATGGTTGAGAATAATTTGGGGTAAAATTGTCACAATCGTTCGAATGTCGATAGAAATATCAATAAAATAAAGCGCCTAGGGATAGGAAATCCCCGCTACGGACCGTATTTCATTGTTGTGATTCGTAGGTTGCATCATTGCTAGACTTGAATGTTAGGTGAACTAGTCGCAACTAAATGTAGAACCAAGATCACGCTCTCGCGCTATTGTCGGTCTATAGCGAACCAAGGGTAGGGCCCAATCTCTTGCAAACCCTAACCTAAGCCGATAGCGTGAAGAATGACATCATCGTTCAACCGTATCTCGAGCCCACTCTCGTGCAAACTCGAGCTACGACCTAGGTTGAGATAGTTCCTACCCGTCCAATCTCTTGTAAACGGATATTGGTATAGAAGCACGATTAAAAACCCTAGCTTTGGCCCAATCTCTTGCAAACCAATTCTAGGGAAGTCTAATCGTAAATCTAAATCGAATTTTTAGGGCTTCCTATCAATTGGGACACAATCTCTTGCAAATCCCAATCGATATGAATCCCTAGCTATCCGTAATTAATCAATCCCAACCTAACCCTAATCAATTCTAGCAAGAATTTCACCAATTCATCACAATTTAGAAATAGGGTTCATATGGTTCATCCCTATGCCCTAGGCCAATAAAACTACTCACTAATCATCATGCAATTCATGAGAAAATCAATAACAAATTCAGCACAATTCATTGCAATAAAGAAATTATCAACAAAAATAGAGTTTTTGATGAGAAAAGAGACAAACCAATGAGAATCCAATAGCATCCAACAAAAGTCCCCTTTCTAATCTCTCAAAAAGCCTAAATCTAATTACCTAAAAAGCTATCTAAAAAGGCTGCAAAAAGTATCAAAAAATTCTTCTAAACTAGGGCAAAAATAGGGTTTAAATTCCGCTCAAAATCGCCCAAAAAAATCGTGACAGAAATGCCCCTGCGCAGCCCAGAAATCGCAGTTTATGCAGCAGGCGGGGCGGCTCACTCGGCCGAGTGACAAACGCGATATGAGCGATCAAAGTGGCAAGCAAACATGCAGAAAAAGGGTGTAAAATATGGAGTGATCATCCACCATCACCACCCTTCCCACCAACAGCGTTCACTCATCAAACGTCCAAACCCTAACCCTAACCCCCAAATTTCGAAAATTTCGATTCTTGTCGGATCAGCGAGCAGCGGCTTCCCAAATCGCTTTCTTATACCGCGTGTGGTCTTCTGGGTGCTTGATCTTACGACGTTGATGTGTAACCTCTTTCCATTCTTCACATTTCTTTCATTCTATACAATGTCTTAAATTCGTGTTTGCTCTCTTTATCTGCTTCATCATCTTCATAGAAACCATATCCCGCTCCATCATTCTTCCCCACGCCGTCACCATGTCTGGGAAAGGAAAGGAGATCGCATCATCGTCACGCAGACATCCCCTATACGGCCCCTTTTCCCCTTCTTTCCTAGGCATTAACCCTTCTTCTGAAGAGAAATCCGAGTATAGAAGATTACTTAGCATATGTTGTCATGCACCGTCAAGTAGTCACTCTCTCACACATTATTGGATCCTCTCCCCCAAGCTTATCCATAAGCGTGGTGGCATAAACAAATCAATATGTACATTCCCCATTTCTTTTAAAGCTCCAAAAAAATAAAAATAAAAATAAAACAAAAGAGGGAAGAAAGAGAGAAATAGTATGAGATGGGATCGTCATAAACTTCTTTTCTCTTTTCTTTTCTTTTTCTCAATTTTTCCCTTTTTCTCTTTTTTTTGAATAAACATATATACATAAGCGATCCCAAATCAAAAGAGAGAAGGATATACAAGTATATATTTTTTCTTTTTGATTTTGAAGCTTTGGAGCATGAAAATTAATAGCGGGGGAAATGCCGATAATAGACTTGCTAAGGGGAGGATTCACCAATGAATTTTAAGTAGAGAAATAATGCTCAAGATATGTGGAGAAAGAAATAAATGTATCACTCGGTTCACTCTATAGGACGTGCATGATAACTTTCAGTAGAGTAATATAATCTACTCAGTTTAATCTCAAAAAGTAAACTAGTCCAGATATATCATCCTAGCAATCATTCAATCAACCTGAAAGTGAAGCGCACAATTCATGCAATAAGAAGTGATACGAGAAAGGAAAGTGGTACTCCAGATATAAGCAATCAATGCGTGAAGCTTGGTGTGTTTTCTATGATAAGCATACATATGAATCATCAGACATCAGCTAATAACAGAATTTCATCCATATTCATACAGAAAAAGGGTGGGTTACTATTTCAAAATGCAAAGCAGAATATAGCATATGATATCTGAAACAAAAGCTAGGACATGACAAAATAGCATGCACATAGAGATAAGCTAACACCACGTCTTCATCATCACAGAAAAGTCATCTCTAGCAAAAGATGAAAGAAACAAAGATAAAAGAAAATAGAACTATATATACAATGCAGCATACTCAAAAAGGAAAAGAAAACGTGATGCATGATAAAAAATGAAAAAGTGGTGAAAATAAGGGCAAAAGTGGAAAGAAAAGGTGAGAAATCAAAAATAGAGGGTGGCAAAAATAAAAAGTGTGAGAACTCACTCCCCCAAGCTGAAGTGCACAGTGTCCTCAATGTGCGGAGTGTGGCACACCGAGAGACGTGAAGTGGGTGGGGTGGGTGAGGATGCATGCATGATGAAAAAGAAAGAAAAATAAAAAGAAAATAAGATGTGAATGAATGAGATGCATGCAAAGATCAGGATGGTGCAAATATGAGTGTCCCCAAAAAGTCTCTCCCTTACTCCCAAAAAGAGATATATATATATATATATATATATATATGATCAGGAAGGCACCAAAATAGTACGTGGAGGAGGGGGCAAAAAATCACCAGGCCCAAGAACAATTGGGCAGCAAAACGACAAAAATATCAGAGGCATCAAGAGTGTGCCTAAGCTGGTGGTGGGGCTGCACCAGCACCGTCCTGTGGCGGAGGCGGTGGTGGAGGTGGTGGGCGTGGTATCTGCTGGGTGGGTGTGGGTGGTGGAGGCAGACGTGCCAGAATCTGATTCAGGCAAGCCTGAATATCGGGAAGCATGGCGACGCGGGTCTGCACGAAACTGACCGTGGCGGAGAGAGCCCTAAAGTCTCCTCGAAGTCCACTAACAGCCCCCTCAAGAGCATGAATGCTCTGAACTAGAGTGTCAGGGGGTGGTGAAGCGGAGGGACGCACAGGTCTAACAGGTGAGGTGTGGGGCTGTGTCTGGCGGGCAGTGTATAGGATGGGGCCAGCATGGTAGTGTGGAAGGGGTGCTGTGCTCGGTAAGTGATGCCCAGCCTCGGTGTGAGGCTGGGATGTAGGCTGTGTCGAAGCGGAAGCAGGAGCAGCAAAAGTGGAAGTCAAAATGGGCGACGAGGCAGCAGGAGAGGTCAGTGACGCAGAAGTGGGGACAGATGTCACGACGCTCTCGGTAAAAACATGGGCAGTGGAGACCGTAAGGTCGACGACTGGGGAGGCTGTGTAGGGCACAAAAGATGACTCCCCAGGAGTCGTCGACAGCAATCAGGAGAGGGTCTCCACGGCAGCAGAAAAGGAAGATCGCCGCTCTCAAGAATAGTGGGTGGACGCTTGGGGCTCAGTGTGGTAATGGGCTCGACGGACATAGGCTCAGTGGTGGTGGTGGTGGTGGACTCAGTTAAAGTGCTCTCGACACTAACAGAAGTGTGGACAGAGGTGTCGGGAGGTGCAGACAGTGCAGGCGCGGGCTGAGGGATCACGGGGTCGATATGGGGTGCAGGGGGTGCCTGCTCAGCACCCTCGGGCTCAAGCACATAGGCAGCGGGGATGAGAAGATCCATCGCTGGAATCCAGTCCCCGTGAGCCGGTCCAATGTGTGTCCGAGCGGGGCTTGGAAGAACCATGTAATCAGCGCTGAAGGGACCGTGCAACCGCACCCAGTGCTGGCGACTGTGGGGACGAAGCATCTTCATCTGGGCCATAACATCTATCAAAAGTGAGGTGGGGCCCGGAGCTCGACGCAAGTCGTCAGGTAGGTCCACGCCGGTCATAAGGGCCAAAAGAGTGATCAAACCGCCACAACAGATAGGTGAGCGAGCGCTCACCGAAATGATGATGCGGTCCAAAAACCAACTAGCAATGTCGATCTCGACGGCGGGGACCAAGTCGTCGCTACCCCTATCTAGAACCCTAGGGCGAGTCATCGCATAGAGCATATATAGCTCTGGCGTAGACATGGTCCCGGGCTTGTACCTCGCTAGGAAAGTAGTCGCCATGAGGCGCTATGCAATGCGGAGGCAGGGGTGCCGGATAGCTGAGGCATTGGCCCTACTAGGGTCAAAGGCAAGTGGGGATCCCGTGATCCGTGTCCAGAATGTGCGGGTGTCAAACGACGGGGGTGGGATGTGCGTGGGGGCGTAGGCACGGTCAAGGACAGGGACGGCGGGCCACTGGAAGAAGGCTCTAAGAATGTCGAGAGTGATCTCGCACTCTCGATCCATCAAGCGGAATGTGCATCCTCCAGGGGTCCGGTCAATGGAGCTGAGGACCTCTAGTGTCGGACGGATGTAAGTATCCGTCGACACCGAAAAAAAGTCACGCCATCCCACGTTGTCGTACAACGTGAGAAACCCCTCGAGTACCCATAGGCGGTCTAGGTCAGCTAGGTGTGCAAATCTAGAGGGTACTATCGAGCGATGGCAGATACGCTCGAATTTGACGCGGTGTACGTCATTTCGAAACGTAATCCCCATCGGCCCGACGACGGGAGCGGGTGAGGGACAGGATCGGCAGGGATCGGCTGTGTAGGTAGCGGTGGTGGTGGCGGTCTAGGTGGAGGGGAGTCCTCCCTAGCGGAAGAGGGACCAGGATCATCAGTCCTCTTCCGCTTGGCAGCGGATCCACGTGTACGTGGCCTAGTGCACGGCGACATGTGTGCCGCGAGACGTGTCCCAACCAAATATATAATGCGTCGTGCTAAGTGATGGAACGAGTGTACCTAAACACGCCGCGAGAGCAAACAGCTGTGTGTGCGAAGAGACGCCTCCGCCGCGAAGCTCAAAGCGTGTCCAAAAGCTCCCCAAAGCTCTCCCAAGCTAGCCTGCAAATCAAACGATCAAATCAGCGAATAATATTCAATATATATAGGGAAGATGGGGGATAATAGATAGATATAAAAATTAATTTGGATTAGGAGCTCAATGGGCGTACGAATCAAGAGAAACGGGGAGAAACAGGGCTTTTTGGGGCAAAACAGGGTGAACGGAGGCGGTGGCGGCCGGCGCCGACGAGGGGGTGGTGGCCGGTCATCGGCGGGGGGAGGGACAGCCGATCGCCAGTGAGGGGAGTAGGCTCAAGTGCGGTAGCGGTCGAAGCGGGCGAGGGAGCTCAAGCGACAGCGGTCGCATCGGGTGAATTTGGGATTATTTGGTGTTTCGAAATCCGCGCCCGCTGCGCTTAACTTATATAGGAATTGTTACGACTCGGCCGAGTGGCGTAAACGAAAAAATTTCAAAATTCTCCTCGCCACTTACGACTCCGCCGAATGGCTTCGCTTCACTCGGACGAATGGAAAGACTCCACTCGGCCGAGTGTCTCTGCCACTCGGTAATTTTTGAGCTAGGAGGGTATCTGTTTCACTCGGCCGAGTGACAAGTCACTCGCCCGAGTCACAAGTCACTCGCCCGAGTGGCAATTAAAACTAAAACTTACAGAAATTGACAGAGAGTTGGTCTGCAGAAACTTCCCTGTTTCGTGCTCCACTCGGCCGAGTGGAGTCTTTGCTAGGCCGAGTGGCGTCTTTGCTCGGCCGAGTGGCGTGCTGTTTTCTGCATTGGCTCTCCGTTTTCGCTCCAGTCTCTGTTTTTCTTCCTCCAGTCTGTTTCTTTCTCATCCCAAGGCCTGAGCGCGTTCCTGGAGTGCTCTTTCTTGCCTCGATCATCCTCCATATGATTGATCTCCCTTTCTTCTTCTCCTGTCATGAAAATTAAGACCCGTTGTCACGATTTTCATGGACATAAGACTCTAAAAAATAATAAAAGGCTAAACCAAAAATGAAAATCAAATAGAAACAATGCAAAAACTGTCGGGTTGCCTCCCGACAAGCGCTCATTTAAGGTCATGAGCTCGACCCCTTAAGATATTCGTTTAACCCGCGATATTGGGCGCATACGAGATGCGCCCGTAAAACTTGCCGGGAAGGCCGCTTGGGTTTGGGTCGTGATGATCATCGGTCTTCCTCAACGCCCCCTCATCATGGGTAATGTTGGGGGATAAATCCCCTAAGCTAGAGCTTGTTCCTATCTTCTTCTTGGCAGGTGACACCGATCTTCCTTTCGGTGGAGCTTTCTTCGGATTCTCGGCCTTTGAGAGCTTGCAAAGCTCTCGTATTCTTACGACATCAGTGTCGCCTTCATCATCATCCATGGAGCTATCTGGAGGGTCCTCCAACTTCTCTTCTTCACCTGAAGCTTGGCCTTCTTCGAAGCCATCGTCATGGAGAGCACCAATAGAGTGGGGGATTGCTTCTTCAATCACTTCATCGAGGAGATCCACATAGTCTAACTCCTCATGATAGGGCATATGTTTCATGGCCTTGGGTATGTGAAGCTCGACTTCTATGTTCCCGACATTCAAGGATAGAGTTCCTTCACGCACATCGACGATAACACCGGCGGTTGCGAGGAACGGGCGTCCAAGTATGAGCGAAGTGTCGCCCTCTTCCTTGATGTCCATTATGACAAAATCACAAGGCAAGCATATCCCTCCCGGAACTTGGAGTGGAATGTTTTCTGCGATCCCTACCGGCCTAGTAATCCGACCGTCCGCAAGTTGAATTCTCATGTCGGTCGGCTTCAAGTCAGTGCCCGTGTTCAATTTCCGGAACATGATAAGGGGCATAAGGCTCACACTCGCGTCCAAGTCAACTAGAGCTTTTTGCAAAGGGACGCCTCCTAATGTGCAAGGAATGTAGAAACTCCCGGGATCCTTTAATTTCGCCGGATCCTTCTCCTTCCGGGTAAACCAAGTTCCTTGTTCCGCAAGCATGATTTTTTCCTTCCTTTTCTTTCCCGAAATCAAGTCCTTCAAGAACTTCACGTAAGACGGGATCTCAACTATTGCATCTAAGAAAGTAATATTAGGCTTACTCCCCTCAAGTATTCTAGGAACTTGGCGAGCCTTTTCTCTATCTTGGCTCTAGCTAGCCGTTGTGGAAACGACACCGGTGGCATGTAGCGGCGCTCATCAAGTGGCTCCGCCACTTTAGAATCTCCTTCTCTAATCGGCTTTTTTTGGCTCTCCCCTTCAATTGCCGGTTCCTTTTCTTCCAAAATCTCCACCACGGGTTCTTTGTTTTGGGTCATAGCGGGCGTGGTATCCTTCCCACCCCTTGTTGTAACTGCAACCACCGCATTGATGTGTCCGGTGTTGCTCCGTGGATTGGGCTCGGTTTGAGCCGGTAATTGTTGGGCATTCTTGTTAAGCAATGCGAGTTGCTCCCTAAGTTGAGCGACGACTGTATTTAGTGAATCTTGTCCCACCGTCAACCTAGCATTGATCTTCCTTTGCTCCGCCATAAATTCCTCCACCCTAGCTTTGTGGTCCGATCGTGGTTGAGCTTGAGGTGGGTTGGGAGCTCTCCAACCTTGATTGTAACCGGGCGGTCTATATGGCCCCGCTTGTTGCCTCGGTGGGTAATTTTGTTGCGGTGGACCCCTCGGTTGATACTGAGGTTGTGACAGTGGAGGCCGAGCTTGAGGAAGTTATTGTGGCGGGGGGTTCAAAGCACCATCATTGTTTGCATATGAAAAGCCCGGATGGTTTCTAGTGGCCGGGTTGGCCCAATATCCGGAGTTCCCCGCGACATATTGTACGTGTTCCAAGGCCCCCTCTCCATGTTCTCCTCCTACATACATGGCTTAAGATTGGTCTTGCCAATCGCTCATATTGCTTATATGTATAGATGTAGAGGGTGCTCCATGTGGCTCGCTGATATATTTCTCCAATCTCTCTACTACCTTGTGGAGAGAGTCAAATTTGTTTGAAAGCTCCGCAACGGCCTTGGCCTCATAAATGCAATGGGCTTCAAAGAGGACGAAGAATGTCCTCGCTCGTCCCCCCATTGTTGGTTATTAGAGGCCATATCCTCCAACAAGGCCGTAGCTTCATCCGGGGTCTTTGATAATATGGCTCCATTGGTGGTCGCGTCTATAATTTGCTTTGTTCCCGGTTGGAGTCCATTGTAGAAACTGTGAACAAGCTCCCAATCCTATATACTGTGATGGAGGCATTGATGTTGTAAATTCTTGAAGCGCTCCCATGCTTCATATATGGTCTCCTGTGGTCCTTGCTTGAAAGACATGAGAGCACTCCGTATTTTCACCATCTTGGATGGCGGGTAGAATTTGTCGACGAATGCGCTTGCCAACTCGTCCCAAGTGGTGAATGTACCTTCCGCCTGTGTCCTCAGCCAATATAAAGCTTTATCTTTAAGTGTGAAGGGAAAGAGTCGCAGTCGGATTGCATCAACGGAAACGCCCGGCATTTGGAAGGTGGCGCATTTGGATAAGAAAAGCTGGATGTGATAGTGCGGATTCTCATGGGATTTCCCATGAAACGGGTCTTGTTGTATCAATACTACCAAGCCCATCTTTAGCTCAAAATTCTTGTCCGTCGCCAATTCCGGCATAGCGATGGATGATGTGGTGGAAGAAGTCTTAGGCCGAAGCCTATCTCTGATGGATATGATCCTCGACGTACGTGCGGCTAGCTCCTCCGGTGTCTCCGCACGGTTCATACAATTGTCCCCTGTAGCGTGCCTTCTCTCGGCTCTGATCCTCCTCACGGTATGCTCGATCTCCGGATCAAATAGTATTTCCTCGGGGTTCGCCGTAGATCTCGTGTACATGCAAAGGAAAACAAAGTTTCAAAGAAATTGTTAGCACGAATAAGGATTAAAAAGATAAAAGTAATAAAAGAAAAAGAAGACACTAAGTAAAGAGAATAAAACACTGTCGCGTCCCCGGCAACGGCGCCAAAAACTTGATCGATGCCCCGGTATGCACACGCACCCGGGACAAGCGACTCGTAGTCTTACCGCAAGCGCACGGCGTAGTGGTGAGCAGGTATCGAACTCAGGGAGGAACAATGACAGTGTCTCCTTCCAATCACCTAGCTATCAAAATGGTTGAGAATAATTTGGGGGTAAAATTGTCACAATCGTTCGAATGTCGATAGAAATATCAATAAAATAAAGCGCATAGGGATAGGGAATCCCCTCTACGGACCGTATTTCATTGTTGTGATTCGTAGATTGCATCATAGCTAGACTTGAATTTTAGGTGAACTAGTCGCAACTAAATGTAGAACCAAGATCACGCTCTCGCGCTATTGCCGGTCTATAGCGAACCTAGGGTAGGGCCCAATCTCTTGCAAACCTTAACCTAAGCTGCTAGCGTGAAGAATGACATCATCGTTCAACCGTATCTCGAGCCCACTCTCGTGCAAACTCGAGCTACGACCTAGGTTGAGATAGTTCCTATCCGTCCAATCTCTTGCAAACGGATATTGGTATAGAAGCACGATTAAAACCCCTAGCTTTGGCCCAATCTCTTGCAAACCAATTCTTGGGACGTCCAATCATAAATCTAAATCGAATTTCTAGGGCTTCCTACCAATTTGGACCCAATCTCTTGCAAATCCCAATCGATATGAATCCCTAGCTATCCGTAATTAATCAATCCCAACCTAACCCTAATCAATTCTAGCAAGAATTTCACCAATTCATCACAATTTAGAAATAGGGTTCATAGGGTTCATCCCTATGCCCTAGGACAATAAAACTACTCACTAATCATCATGCAATTCATGAGAAAATCAATAACAAATTCATCACAATCCATTGGAATAGAGAAATTATCAACAAAAATAGAGTTTTTGATGAGAAAAGAGACAAACCAATGAGAATCCAATAGCATCCAACAAAAGTCCCCTTTCTAATCTCTCAAAAAGCCTAAATCTAATTACCTAAAAAGCTCTCTAAAAGGTTGCAAAAAGTAACAAAAAGTTCTTCTAAACTAGGGCAAAAACTGGGTTTAAATACCCCTCAAAATCGCCCAAAAAATCGTGACAGAAATGCCCCTGCGCAGCCCAGAAATCGCAGTTTACGCAGTAGGCGGGGCGGCTCACTCGGCCATGTCACTCGGCCGAGTGACAAATCCTGTACAATTACAGTAAGTTGGGGATTTTTGGGGGTCTGTCTTCGGAGGTGACTCGGTCGAGTGGCTTTACTCACTCGGCCGAGGGGCTTTTCATGCTCGGCCGAGTCGGAACCCTGAATTGCATGTACATTTCCAGTAAGTCGGCCTATTTTGATGTGGATTTTCCCATGCCACTTGGGCGAGGGGATCTTCATACTCGGCCGAGTGGACTATCGTCACTCGGCCGAGTGCACGTCGATTTCCTTCTGTTGATGCGTGTCCGGTCTGGTCGGCCGAGTGGTCTTCTGGCTCGGCCGAGTGAGTGCTTCACTTGGCCGTGTGAGATGCCGCAGATGCCCAATCTTCATCGTTTTGCTTCCTCGTCGCTCCTATGAAGTTCCTTCTTCTTCCACTTGTCTTCCATCGCCGAATAGCCCTCAAAAGAGCATTGGGTGACACTCCGGTGTGGGTGCAAACCCTCTTGATCTCAAAATCACTCTGAATCGCTCCATATCTCCTGAAATACGACAAAAACAAGAAATCGTGAAAAGCATCGCAATATTGTCGAATAATCGTGAAAAGCGCGATATGAGCGATCAAAGTGGCATGCAAACATGCAGAAAAAGGGTGTAAAATATGGAGTGAGCACCCACCATCACCACCCTTCCCACCAACAGTGTTCACTCATCAACGTCCAAACCCTAACCCTAACCCCCAAATTTCGAAAATTTCAATTCTTGTCGGATCAGCGAGCGGCGGCTTCCCAAATCGCTTTCTTATACCGCGTGTGGTCTTCCGGGTGCTTGATCTTACAACGTTGATGGGTAACCTCTTTCCATTCTTCACATTTCTTTCATTCTATACAATGTCTTAAATTCGTGTTTGCTCTCTTTATCTGCTTCATCACCTTCATAGAAACCATATCCCGCTCCATCATTCTTCCCCACGCCGTCACCATGTCTGGGAAAGGAAAGGAGATCGCCTCATCGTCACGCAGACATCCCCTATACGGCCCCTTTTCCCCTTCGTTCCTAGGCATTAACCCTTCTTCTGAAGAGCAATCCGATCGCTTACAAGCCCTTCTTCATCGCCCGATGCGACCAACTCTTTTCGCCGACCCCCCCACTCTCGAATCTCTTGGACTCCATCGGGGCATCAACGCACTTTTCCACTTTATAGGTTTCGATTTTCTTCTACGGACCCACGCCAATACACACAGGAATCTCACACTTTAGTTCCTCAGTTCTCTCGAGGTTTCCGATCATGGTTTCACCTTCCGGGCCTTCAATTGTGATTTTTCCATGAGCTTCAACACGCTTAACAATATTCTACACTACCCTCACCCCGATAGCCATGTTGAATGCTCAACCCATGATCGATCCGACGTCCTTTCTAACTTTCGGGCTGATGGTGTTTGGCAACGATTCACCCGATATACCACCTTTCCAGCGGTGGCCCTCGCCTCCTACAGCATACACCCATGCTACCGCTTCACCCATTGCTTCCTTGCCAACACCATTTTTGCTCATGTTGATGTATCCACGATGTCTAGGGATGAGCTCCTCTTTCTTTACGCCATGTCCCATGACAGGATTCATGGCAATATCCCGTTACCCATTGACACCGCTCATTAGATCATCCACGAGATCTTGTCTGTTAGCCGCGCATCTTCCGACTCAATTTGCTGTGGGGGGATGATTACTTTTGTTGTCAGTTGTGTCTTGAGGATGCCCCCCGATCTCCCTATTGTACCTGGATGTAGCCGTATCAATCGTGACTATTTGTTCGCTATCGGTATGCTTACTCCTTTTGGTGAGGATCGCGCGGTCTACCTCTATAATCCTACATGCACTGCTTTTGCCATCCTCCCACCCTCATCCCCTGCGTGTCTCCCTATTCGTACTTCACATCTACCATGGGAGTTCTACCCGAATCTTTGGTATGCCTCACTCGTACAATTTCCACCCTTGGATCCCCCCCGATTGGCATCTGACTGTCGGTTCACCCGGTGCGGTCATTATCCACCATGATCCACCAGTACATTTCCACCATGATCCACCAGAGGTCCAGTCCATTGCCCCACCTACTCCCGTCGGTACGCCGTCTTCGTCCGCTGAGGATTCTTTCCTCCATTATTCCCCACCTTCCTCCCCATCCCCTTACCACTTTACCTCCAGCAGCTCTGACTGATTCCTCCCCTTGCTTATCTCTGCATATTTATGATCATATCATTTCGCTAGCTTTGTCACGTCTAGCTTGGGGGAAGTCAAATTTTTCTGTGTGCTGTCGTGTGATGTTTTCTTTGTGTGTTTGTTTTATATGTTGTCGTATGATTTTTAACTTTTCTTTTTGTTTATATGTCGTGTGGTGTGATTTTTATATTTATTCTTCTTTTCAGTTTCGTTTGTGTGTTTTCCTTGTTTTTAATTTCTTTTTGTGTCGGTGCCCATTACCCCCCATTTTCATTGCCCTCCCATATTCACTTTTATTGCATTAAGGGCAATACAAGCTTCAGCTTGGGGGAGTCGCACTTCGTGCGTCATTTGTGACTTTTTCTTCATTTTTTGATTTGATTTTCTTCGTGTTTTTCTTTTTTTTCTTCTCATCTTTTGTCCTCTCTCTCCTAGAGATGACCCCATATGATGAATTGCCACAGAATCACACACGCACACCTAGCACGGCTTCGATAATCACATTCACTAGCCCTAGGAAGCCGAGTCCTATTGCATTTCATGCTTCGTGGGTCCACTTAGCTTTTATGTGAGTCGTGTGTCGTGACTAGCGTTTGATGTGCTTCTACTTTGTGATTTTGATTTATATACATGTCCAGGAATGACCCCTAGATTATCGTGCTTCGATTTGAATATGCGGTATTTTGCTTCTCCTATCTGCTTCTGTATGCATGAATATATATATATATATATATATATATATATATATATATATATATATATATATATATATATATATATATATATGTCATATGCTTCATTTCGCATGTGTCGCGATTCCACGGTTAGGACTAGGATAACCCATTTTAGCCTATGCTCTGATTAACGAAATATCTCCCTTGCCCAAGTGTTTAGAATCCGATTTATTTTTATTTTACTTGGTGCAAATCCCCTCGTCGTGTACCGTTCTCCCACTTGGGAGAGTACACATGTATATATCCCAAAATCCAAAAAACCAAAAAGAAAAGAAAAGAGAAAAGAAAGAAAAAAATACATATGTATAGCCAAAAATCCAAAAAAAAATACATATATCCATAACCCAAAAAAATGTGTGTGAATATTTCCCTACCTATCGAGAGTAAAGGGAAGGCGAGAGTTTGCACCGAGTATTCTACTCCACATCATCCCAACCCCTATCACTTTCGAAAACACTTGGAATAGGGAATTTCTGGCTATTATCTAGGCAATAGTGTGGTGATGTCTGAATCCTTAGCCGTGGAGTCCCTGACACATGATGTGTTTCTATTCACATACTCTTCTCATGCATGCTTGAGCTATATATTCACCGCTTATTTCGAATCAAATTGATATTTGGGTCATTTCTTGGATTTGTGTATATGGAGCTTATTGCACGATGTAGATAGTGACACCGACTGCTAGCACACGACCACACTCACTCGCGCTTCACGGCGTGGGCCCACGGCACTTGTCTGGACTCGTATTCCTTGGTTTAGTGATGTGATTTGGCGTTTGCTTGCTTGGTGTGTCGTTTTTGGCTTTGTTGGCCCTGACAGGCGATTTAGGATTTAGAGTTCTCTTCTTTCTCTCTTTCTCTCTATTTTCTCCCTCCGAGCTCCTACTCGCGCTCGTCTTCCTCGAGGACGAGGAATGGTTCAGCTTGGGGGATTTTGATGTGTGTTTATATTTCATATATTCATGCATGTCTGCTTTTGTGTTCTTCCGCTATTTTCCGCCGTCTTGTATTCGTTTTCTCGTGTTTTCTTGTTTTCTTTCACTTTTCCGTGTTTTTGTATGTTTACAGGAGTTTGCCAGCGTAGGGGACATAAAACGACGATATCATGAGTCCTCGGAGCAACGGGAGGAGTCACGCGTGATCCAAGGGGTCAAATGACGAAGATCGCCATCTTTCAGCCCCCTACCCGATCGGTTGGATTGGCCAACCGATCGGGTGATGCACGCGTGCACGACCCGGTCAGCCGCTGAAGCAAAGAAAGTGTCAACCGACCGGGTCACCGACCGGTTCAACCTGACTGTTCTCTCTGGAAATTGGAGCTGAAACTCAACCGATCGGGTGATATTCACCCGATCGATTCACTTGTAGCCGTTTCCCCGAAGAAGATGACCCGGAGAGCTCACCCGACGGCCGGCAGACCGTGCTAAAACTTCCGAAGTCTCTGTCTTTTTGGGCAACAATTCCAACCGATCGGGTGATCTTTCAACTGATCGTTCCCCCGATGAGCTCAAGATCCAAACGACGAGCAGCTTCCATCAACCGACCGTGCCGCCTGACCGGGTGAAATGTTGAAGATTGCTGCCGAAGTTCGCAGCAGGTCACCCCATCGGGTGATGTCGTTTTCTATAAATAGAGACCCTAGGTTTCCAGAAAACGGGAGTTGTTATTTTTGCTGTTTTTTCTCTCTCTTGACGGCTGTAATTTTCTAGACATTTGTAAGTTGTCTGATCTTTACCAAACTTTAATATAGTGTTATTTGCATTGCTCTTACCACTTTTCAATCGCCTGATCATGCTTTTAACGGTCGATTTTCGTTTAGATTGATTTTTACCTAATATGTGTGAGTAGTTCCCAAATCTGGGATTTTGGTGGAAACCCCTTTGTGGGTTCTCCCCGATGCGTCCATAGGATTAGGAAATCGATAGGGATTAGGAATCTATCGGTTACGCGGGGTGTTTCATTGTCATCGGCGGGAAAAAGACCGCCTTTGATTGTTGGGCCAAGGGGGAATAAACTTGGCGGTTGACTCCCTAGCCATAGCTCACGCCCTTAGCGTAGACGTCGAATCCTAGCGCGCGGGAGCGGCATGACGAGATGTTGGGAGTTATCGTTGCGAGCTTAGTGCTCCCGGAGTCGGTCAGTGTTAATGGACATGTGAAAGCCCACTGACCGAACCCGGTTAGTCCGGCGTATCATCCTGGGCACCGACCGGAATATCGGGCCCATGGGACGCCGGTATCACTCTTAGAGGCAACGTCTCACCTTTAGACCCTAATTCCGATCGTTATCCTACTCGTAGGCCGTATTGCCGAGAATCGCACGATAGGGCGGAAGCCGAAGTCCCGGGTTTCCCTTTATATTATTCAGCCTTCGCATTCTATTTTCCGTGACAACCCATCATCCGATTCAGGCTAGCTCACCCATGGGGTGAATCCAGTCCTTTCTGACACAAGCACAACCACGCCTCCCTGAGTTCGACCCCCAAGCCACACTACAACACCATGCGCTTGCGGTTATAAATATTTAAATCTCACGCCCCCAATCTTTTATTGCACACTTGCATGCACACCAAACAAGGGGGGCGTCACCAGGTGGACCCTAGGTGTAGATTGCGGGTGCGTCAAGTTTTTGGCGTCGTTACCTGGGACGGCAATAGTGTTTTTATCTCAGTTTGTTTTTATTTTCGCGAAGTTTGCTAGCAATCTTACCGTTTCTCACCCCGCCATCATTTTTTTTAATTATTCTTTTTATTTATTGTGGTGCTACTGATGGTGTTCTTCTGAGTTTTGTTGGTGCATGAACACCCGCCACAAAGGGGCTACTAAAGAGTTATTGTTCGATCCTGAGATCGAGAAGACAGCCCGGGCTTTAAGAGCCTCCAGCAGAAGTTCATCTCCATCTGCTCAGATGGGAGAGAACCATCCTCCTCCTCCTCCTCGCACTAGGTCCATCTGGGACCACATGAAACAGATGTTTGGGAACAACTCCTCGATTCTTAGACCGCAGCTGACAGCGGCAACCTTCGAGCTTAAGGCGGGGTTGATAAACCTGATGCAGCAGGATCCCTTCCACGGGCATCCTCATGAGAATCCCAACCATCACATTGACTCCTTCTTGGCTAAATGCGATACATTCAAGGTGAAGGATATCAGTGATGATGCGGTGAAGCTGCGGCTCTTCCCTTTCACCCTGAGGGACAAGGCCTCCTATTGGTTCTGAGCTCATCCTCCCAACCACTTCACCACATGGGAGAAGCTTGCTCTTGATTTTGTGGATAAATTTTATCCACCCTCAAAGACGGCTGGATCCGTGGGGCCATTTCAAATTTCAAGCAAC